>CM062820.1:1601774705-1602069705 GCA_031772625.1 Pinus tabuliformis
GGGACAACATGCCCCTTCCTTCAAAAAAGTGTTGTCCTCAACGCTTGAGTAGTTCTGGATACTTCTGCAAAAAATTCTCATCCTCCCATGTGGAATCTTCAGCGGATAAGTTCTTCCACTTGATAAGATACTCTGAAATTGATCGATTTCGTAGCTGTCGAGTTCTTGTTTCTGTGACTGCTTCCGGTTCCAATATAATTTTTCCTTCCTCGTCAAGTTCTGGCAATATTGTTTGAATTGGGAGCTTGTCGCCTATAACCTTCTTTAAACATGAAACATGGAAAACTGGGTGCAATCGAGAAGCTGCAGGAAGCTCCAATTTGTATGCCATAGTACCAATCTTTTGCAACACCTTGTATGGACCATAATACTTTGGTGATAATTTATTATCCTTCTTAGCTTGCTTGAGGGACATTTGCTTATATGGTTGTAGCCGTAGGAATACCCAATCACCTACATCAAAACTTCTTTCACTGCGATGTTGATCTGCCTGTTGTTTCATTCTATTCTGTGCCAACACGAGGTTATCCTTTAAGAGTTGGAGGACTTGTTGTTGATGTTCGATGTGATGTTCCACTGCCTGAACCTTAGAATTTTCTCTTAAATATGATGTGATGGATGGTGGTTGATACCCATAAAGTGCCATAAATGGGGTCATTTTTGTTGCTGTATGGAAGGAAGTGTTATACCACCATTCAGCCAGAGGCAACCATTTGACCCATTGTGTCTGTTTATCAGATACAAAGCAACGAAGATATCCTTCCAAACATTTGTTTACTATCTCAGTTTGCCCATCAGATTGAGGATGATAAGATGAGCTATGAGCTAACTGAGTACCAAGACAAGAAAATAATTATGTCCAAAAATTTCCAGTGAAAATGGGATCTCTGTCACTTACAATAATCTTTGGGTTTCCATGTAGCTTTTGAATTGTTTCCATAAATGCAGTAGAAACTGTACTGGCTTTAAATGGATGTGATAATGCACAAAAGTGTGCATACTTGGTAAGTCTGTCAACTACCACCATGATGACACTCTTTCCCTCAGACTTGGGTAAACCTGTGATAAAATCCATTGAAACCTCCTCCCAACGTTGGCTTGGAATGGATAAAGGTTGTAATAGACCCGGTGTCTTAATTGTTTCAACTTTATTTTGTTGGCAAACCAAACATTCTGCCACAAACTTTTGAATATCTGATTTAAGGCCATCCCAAAAAAATTCCTTCTTAACCCTGTGGTAAGTTTTTAAAAATCCTGAGTGCCCTCCTAAGGGAGAAGTGTGCAATTCCATAAGAATCTTTTGTTTTAGCTGGGAATTCTTACAGAGGTATAAGCGATCTTTGTACCATAACGAATCATTTTGCCAGCTAAATGTATCAGACATACTGGAATCTTGTTGTAATTTCGAATAAGTGCCCACACTTCTTCGTCATTCTTCCATTCCTCCCTTGCTTCGTTTATCCAATCTGGTTGGATAATAGAAATGGCACACAACAATGCTTCCACATCCTCATCCTTTCTTGAGAGTGCATCTGCCACCACATTTTGCTTCCCTTTTTTGTAGATGATTTCAAAGTCATAACCCAACATCTTTGTGACCCACTTTTGTTGCTCTTCAGAGGATAATCTTTGTTCTAAAAAGTATTTAAGGCTATCATGATCCGTTTTTACCTTGAAGTGTCTTCCCATTAGGTAGGGTCGCCATTTCTTAAGTGCATGGAGTATTGCCAACATTTCCTTCTCATAAATAGCTTTGGTTAAAAACTTTCCCTTGATTGGACGACTTTCAAAAGCAATGGGTCTTTCATCTTGCATTAGAACAACACCAATTCCATTTCCTGAAGCATCACATTCCACAATAAAGGTTTTTTGAAGTCCGGTGTAGCTAAGACCGGTGCTTGGCACATTGCCTCTTTAAGATGTTCAAAGGCCTTTGTTGCTTCTGGAGTCCATGAAAATGCATCTTTCTTCAATAATGTTGTTAGAGGTGCTGCTATTCTCCCATAATTCTTAACAAACTTGCGATAATACCCTGTCAACCCAAGAAATCCTCGCAGATGCTTTATGGATGTGGGGATTTTCCATTCCTTAATGGCTTTAATTTTGCTAGGGTCTACCTTAACTCCTTCATGAGATACAATATGACCCAAATATTCCACCTCTTGGACTCCAAAGAAACATTTGGATCTTTTTGCATATAATTGTTTCTCCTCCAATAGTTGTAGCACCCTGTCAACATGTTCAACATGATCCTTCCAAGACTTGTTGTAGATTAGTATATCATCAAAAAATACTAACACAAATTTTCTAAGGAATGGTTTGAAAATTGAATTCATCAAACCTTGAAATGTTGAAGGTGCATTGGTAAGGCCAAAAGGCATGACCAAAAATTCATAATGACCCTCATGAGTTCTAAATGTTGTTTTCGGAATGTCTTCAATCTTCATTCTGATTTGATGATATCCTGAACGAAGATCCAACTTGGTGAAGTAAATTGATCCATGCAATTCATCCAGTAATTCATCAATGACAGGAATGGGAACTTATCTTTAATAGTGAGCTTGTTGAGCTCCCTATAATCCGGACACATGCGCCATGATCCATCCTTCTTGTGCACCAATACTACTGGAGCAGAGAAAAAACTTTGACTCGGTTGAATTATACCAGCCTCTAGCATTTCTGCAACCATACGTTCAATTTCACTCTTTTGGGCATAGGGATATCTGTACGGCCTGATGTTTGGAGGAACACTTCCTGGAATCAGATGAATAGCATGATCATGATCACGCATAGGTGGGAGACCTTTGGGAGTCTCAAATACCTTGGAATGATTGTCCAAGACTTTTTTGAGATCTGGAGAAATAGATGATTCCATGTGGAAACATCTAGCGAACATAATTGTGCAATTACACCTCTTTGTTCCTTTTTTAGAAGCTTTGTCATACCATTAGAGCTGATTATCTTTCCTGGTTTCCCTGCAATACCCCTTAATTCAACTTCCTTTCCTTCCATAGAAAATTTGATGAAAATTTCTTGAAAATTAAAAGCTATTGTACCCAAGGATTGTAGCCATTGGACTCCTAGTACAACATCAGCACCTCCCATTGGAATGGAAAGCATTGGGCTAGTCAATACATATTCTCCCATGGATAGCTTGATATTATGGCACTTTCCAGAGAAATTTATTGTTCCTCCATTTGCAACCATCACTTGACACTCTGGTGCTGGATATAAGAAGCAATTCAATTCTTTTGCTACCTTACAATGAATAAAATTGTGGGTACTTCCTGAAACAATCAACACTATTACATTTTTCTTCATAATTTATCCTTCTATATTGATGGTTTGAGGAGTGGTAATTCCCGCCAATGCATTACAAGATATGGTCGGATTCATTTCTTCTTTATCTAGGCTTTGTTCTTGGAGTATATCCTCTTCTTTTGACCCTTCTTGCTCCTTTTCTTCTTCCTCTTCACAATCTATGTAGAATAATTTCTTCTCAGCACACTTATGACCTTTAGTGTATTTGCTATCACAACTGTAAAAAAGCCCTTTTGCTCTTTTTTCTTCCAATTGTTGTGGTGTCAACCTTATAGGTTGTGGAAGACTAGGGCAACAACACTTCCGTCTTTATAGTTGTGAGTGGTATGCTTCCTGGTTGCCATAATTTTGCTTTCCATTTTTCTTGCTAACCTGAATGCCTTCTCTAATGAATTAGGTTCCCAAAGGCGAACATCATGTTGGATATTATCCTTTAAAGACCCTATGAACACATCAATCCTATGCTCCTCTGGAATATTTTTTACCCTTATGTTCAATTTTTGGAACTCCTCAATGTGCTCCATTATTGAACCCTTTTGTTTGAGACTTATCAATTGGTTGAATTGAGGCTTCTGTGATCCATAACAATTATCAGAAGAAATTTCGGCGTAAATCACAATCAGAAAATCATTGCCGACGCGTTTCGAACCAACCAGTGTGGTTCATCGTCAGGACGAGTTGAAGAAAACAGATCCAGCTTTGCATGTTAAATAGACTGCGCAGAGCCTCCAATGGCTAACCTAACCAACGGCTAATTTTGACTTAGGGATCAAAGTCAACAAACCATTTTAATTATTTAAAGGAAGTTAGTTAATTCGGTGACCATACTTTAAGATATACATAAAATATATATAAAATAATTTAATCGGTGTTTAAGTTAGTTAAAAGGTATCATTTAAAAATTAAAAATTATAAGTTAATTGTAACTTAAATGGGATTTAGTTATATGGAAGAAATTTAAGATAATAGTTAGTTAGAATAAATAAATAGTGGAATGAGAAAAATAATAAAAATTAAATTAAATAAATAAAATAAATAAAGAAATAAAAATTAATTAATACCGTAGCTGGTAAAAGTTAAAAATAATATTATATATATATATATATATATATATATATATATATATATCTACGGAATAATGCGATTAGATCGGAAGACAATGGAGCTACAGGAGCGCGCGGGCCTAGGGTAAGATAGTTAGGGTTTGCCGAGAGCCGCAGGCAGTCGCTGTTACCGGCCTGTCGTTCCACTGTACCGGATCAACGGAGAAGATCACGCGCCGTTTAACAGCCGTCGTTGTTTACCTCACCTGTTGGCCGTCATGGAGGGCCACATGGAGGCAGATCTCGTGGATTACACCGAGGATCCTTTGGAGGACCATATTATATTTGGAAACCCTAACTTCGTTGTGCCAGTTACTGCCCCTCCAACTGTTACGAAACCTTATTCCCTCAACACTTCGCCAGTGGTCGCACTACCAAGTCCGTTCATTGACCACCTCGACTCTGCCCACCCTCCAGCATCGTCGCCTGGCCTTGAAGCCCCTCCACTATCTCCTGGTATGGCACAGCTTCTCTCTACTTTTTCCCTCATATTCTGTCTTTCAATCAGCCCCCTCCCTTGCCCTCAGATCTCCCGACTACATCGGTGGACACCCCGGTGACGGGATCTCAAACCCTACCGGAATCTGGGATTCGACCTTCTGGATGTTTTGGTACCCCGGCTGTAAATGTTAAACCCTCGAAACCCATCCCCCCTGAAGGCGTAAAAAACCCTTTTGTCGATTACCCGTCGGCGCCTCGCACAAAGAAGAGGAAATCCAGGTGTATCAGAGCGACGACCAAAGATATCACTATCACCTTTGGCGACCCATCAGAATTAGGGGAAGCAGTGGCCATGGCACGAACGGTCTTGGTAGGACATGTGCGGGGACGTGCCTACTCAGCAAGCCGACTGACGCAATGGGTAAAGGAAATCTGGGGAGCCCTGCTCAAAGAACTTCCGGAGGTACATGTTCTCCCCCGAGGGTGGTTCTCCCTCCATTTTGCAAAGGAGGTCTATACGGACTTAGTACTGGCACATCGAAATGGCACCAGTTCGCTAAAGAGGTGGAGTCCCCTCTTTGACCCAGAGCGCGAACAAATTGGAGCAGGACCCCTGTGGGTGCATTTGCCTGGATTGCCACTATAGTATTGGAGTGAGGAAGCACTCATCAGGATAGGAAATGCTTTGGGCACGTATCTGGATCATGATCGCACGTATGTGGAATCAAAGAAGCGAACCCTAGCTCGTGTGCTGGTTCACTTGGATACGCGTGACGGATTGGAGGAAAAGATCACACTGCAATGGGGAAAATACAGCAGGACCCAAATTCTCGATTACGAAGGCGTTCCGTTCCGCTGCAATCACTGTCATCAAGTGGGACACCTATTTAAGGACTGTCCGCTCAACAAAAGTCCAGAGGTTTCTCCAAAGATCACTCCCACTTCATCTAGAGGAGCTTCCCCGGTTATCCTTCGCCCACCTCAGGGGATTGCATCAGCACAGGGCTCTCCAGTGAAGGCAGGGACGAAGGGGCTAGGCTCGTCTTCGCCACTATGACTAGGGATCGGGCCGCAGCTACAGCCGCTCAGGCCTTGGGTACTGTTCTAAACCCTTCCTCCTTATCTCTTGGTATCTCCTCTGCATTCGTTACTTCAAATGCATCTTGCACTATGGCTCACTGCACTATCTCAACTCCTCCCTTGATTGCCTCCACTACTCCTCCAACCTTGCCGCCCTCATCCCCTTCCTCCTCGCTGTCATCTTCCAGGAAGACTACCTCCCACCCTTATTCTCTTCGTCCTCGTACCCACCTTGCGGTCTCTTCCGGATCTCAGGTCGGACTGGGTATTGTCTCCCTGGGACTGGGACCTCTGACCTCCAGAGGTAGAAAATCTGATCTTTCCAAAGCTATCCAGCGGGCTGGGGCGGAGGTCGCATCTGGTCGTCAATCCACAATTGATGGGGTCCTTAGAGCAGCCTTAACCCCCCGGAGTGGTCCCCCATGAAATGCTTATCATTCAACTGTCGGGGCCTGGCTAGTGCCCCCAAGAAACTAGCCCTTCGGAGACTCTTCGAGGTTGAACAGCCTGATATTATTCTCCTTCAAGAGACTCTTGGCTCGGCCGAGGCTATCACTCATTCCTTACTCTCACTGGCAACAAGATGGAAGTTCTTGGCAATTGATGCCACTGGACGATCTGGAGGACCAGCGCTCGGATATAACCCTAGGTCAATCAGGTTTGATTCTTCCTGGGGAGGACAAGGATTCATGGGAATGGAAATTTTCTCAATGGAACTCGGACAAGCCCTTCGTATTGTGAATGTATATGGCCCCTGCCACCAAAGGGAGCCCTTTTGGAGGCATCTCCTTAATCTTACATTAATGGCATCTGACCACACCATTCTGGGGGGAGATCTAAATTTTTCTCTGGGTTTCCGTGAATCATGGGGTTCTATGGCACAGGTGGATACCATGACAGAGTTCATGAGAAATACCCTGGAACAGACAAACTTTATTGATATCCCCATGCAGAAACCCATGCCTACGTGGAGGAACAGAAGGGTGGGAGCAGCAGCTTTGGCGCGCAGACTGGACAAATTTCTGCTAAAAGGCCCCCTGCTTCATCATTTACATCACTATAAACAATGGGTTGGATCGGGGGGTATATCAGATCACTCCCCAATATTATTGGAAATCCTCGGCCCTCACCATAAGCCAAAAGCCCCTTTCAAATTCAACCATATCTGGCTTCAGGACCAAGACTTCATGAAATTGGTCACAGATTACTGGATGGCACACCCCATTGACAGAGAAGCATCACTGGCCAAGGGATTTTGTAAAAACCTTTCTGAGCTGAAGCATATAGTCATTAATTGGGCCAAGGAGAAGAACACCAAGGAAACCGCTCAGCTCTCATTTGTTGAAGAAGAGTTGAGCTCCCTACTAGATGAGCGGAACTTAGGATTCATCTCGGGCGAAGACAAGTCTCGACTGATTGAGTTGGAAAACTAGAAGACTAACATTCTCAGACAAAGGGAGGAATCCCTCAGACTGCGTAGCAGAGCAATATGGCTGAAAGCTGGGGATGAAAACTCAAGGTTCTTTCACAACTATGCAAAGGGAAGGAAAGTGGCAAATACTATCTGGAATCTCCCCCTACCTGAAGGGGGCCTTGCAGACTCTTTCAACAAGCTCTCCCAGCTTGGAACATCACATTTTAGAAGCTTGTACAGAAGTCCACCAGGTTCAAATTTGGCAGAGATCATTAATGTGGCCACACACTTCCCTAGATTTGTAAACGAGGAGGACTCGACTGATCTTACGGCCCCGGTCACTATGGAGGAACTGGAAAGCACACTCAAATGGTTCAAGAAGGACTAGAGTCCTGGGCCGGACGGTTGGACTATCGAATTCTATTTAGCCTTCTATGACCTGCTGGGACAGGATCTGCTCAGAGTGATAGAGGAAAGTAAAACATCTGGGTGCTTATATCATGCTATAAACTCTACATTCATTGCCCTCATTCCTAAATCTGACTCCCCATCCTCCTTTGATGATTTTTGCCCCATTTCACTGTGTAATGTTCTTTACAAGATTATCTCTAAGATTATTGCTAACCGGCTCAAACCCATTCTTTCAAAACACATTGCTCCTCAGCAATTTGCTTTCCTGGAATATAGACAGATACATGAAGCCATTGGATCCGCCTAGGAAGCCCTTCACTCCATCTGGTCCAAACATCTTAAATGTATTCTCCTGAAAATTGATCTATCAAAAGCCTTTGACCGATTCAGCTGGCTATACATAAAGATGCTCCTTATTCATCTGGGCTTCCCTCTTCCTCTCATAAACTGGATCATGGCTTGTATCTCTACACCCTCGTTCAACATCCTGATTAATGGATCGGCTTCCCATTTTTTTCACTCTGAAAGGGGGCTTCGTCAAGGCTGCCCCCTATCACCTCTCCTATTCCTATTGGTCATGGAAGGACTGAGTCGCTTAATCAATTCAGCAAAAAGGGAAAGTTCTCTCAGAGGCCTCAAGATCACAGATGAGTGCTACCTCACACACCTGTTGTTCGTGGATGACGTACTCATCCTATTGGATGGTAGCATCAGAGATTCATTAAAATTTTCCCGCATACTACAGCTCTTCTCACAGGCCACAGGCATGATTGTTAATCAAGAAAAATCTACCATAACTCTGGCCCGTACCTCGGTCAATGAATCTCAAACTACACGGCAGGCTTTCCCTTATAACATTCATCCATTGGGGAGGGGTCTAAAGTATTTGGGTTTCTGGTTAAAGCCCACTTGCCAGAAGATTGCAGACTGGGTCTGGCTTGTAACAAAATTGGAAAAAAGACTATCCTGTTGGAGTCACAGATACCTCTCCAGGGCAGGATGATTAGTACTCATCAAATCTGTGCTGGAAGCAACTCCGATTTTCTGGATGGCCCTCGCCTGGATACCAAGACACATTCTGGCTCGCCTACAACAATTATGCAACAGATATCTCTGGGCAGGAAGTCAAGACAAACATATCTTTGCCTGGATCGGATGGCAGAAGATAGCACTCCCAAAGAAGTGGGGAGGATGGGGATTAAAATATCTTCCATTTTTTGCACAAGCATTGGCAGCGAAAATGAGCTGGGCATTGTTAACTAGCCAGAGCTTATGGACCCATCTCTCATATCACAAATATATATGGCCCCTTGGCATTCTGGAATGGGTTAGACTCCCTAATTGGAACAGAGCTGGTATATCATCTATATGGAAAGCATTACTATTCTCTCTGCCCATGATCAGAGACAACTTGGTTTGGAAAATCAGAGACGGTACCCTGGCTCGAATCGGAATCGACCCATGGACTGGCAGCGGAGGAAGGCATATTCTTTCTCAAGATTTGATTGGATATCTACTCGCACGTGATATCAAAGTGATTGCCCAAATTGCAAACAAAGAAAATTCATATATTTTTCATCAGGCCTGGAGGACAGCACAACAATTAAATCTCCCACAAAGATGGCATCAGGAATGGCATATATACAGAGAGGCCCTGATCGAATCTAACATCAGAATCAAAGAGGGGCCGGATGAACTCATATGTAACCAGGCTGATAGTGGTTATTACACTCCAAAGGCTGGCTACATTCTTCTTATCAGTCACAAAAAACCTGAGGTCATCTCGAACTGGTGGCATAGCATTTGGAATCTCACAGCAACACCGCGATCAAAACTCTTCTTCTGGTGTATCCTGAGGAACAAAGTACCTGCAGGCGAGCATCTAATGCACAGAGCACAATATGGACCAACTTGGTGCGTGCTATGCAAAGGAGCTACTGAATCCACAGAGCACCTTTTTATGCGATGCAGGATTATACAAGAACTGTGGATAGCTCTTAAAAACACCATTTCTTACATTGGAAATTGGGAGGGTACAGACCTGACAGAGGCTTGGATAGATTGGGAGATGCGGCACAAAGGAACGAAGAATATCAATCTCCCAATTCTAGTAAATTGGCACATATGGAAAGCGAGAAACCGTAATATATTCGATGATAAACCTGTACACTGGCCAATGGTGGAGGCAGGAATTATTGTAGCATTTAGAGAATTACCAGATCCCCCGCCCCCTAAACTGCGCCACCCTCATCCACCCCCCTGCATTGATCAAAACACTCCATGGGCTTTCTTTGATGGGGCTGCAAATCGGCAGAGCTGTGGGGGCGGATTTATCATACACAAAAACGAGCATCATTACTACAAAGTAAAAGCGGGTCTGGGCATTGGAACAAACAACTATGCTGAGCTCATCACACTTCGACATTTACTACATTTTGCTTTGGGTCATCATTGCACTTGCATAAATATTTTCGGGGACTCAAAAATCATCATAAATTGGTTCAATGGCATATCTGATTGTCACATTCACACACTCAGCATTATTTTAAATGAAATTTTTGAACTCAAAGCAACTTTTAACAACATCACATGTTCACATATCTACAGGGAACATAACGAAAGTGCTAACAAACTATCCAAGGAGGCCACGTTGATAGACAGAGGTGTATGGGAGATCACAGAGGTACAAGGCCAACATGAGTACAAGTACTACCACCGACCATACATTGATCCAAGTTATCAGAATGCACCTGGACAATAAATTATCTGGAGAATATCACGTTTATGGCAGAGATTTTTTTTGTAATCACCATAGCATAATGTCTTATTTTGAAATAGTAAGGTAAAGCTTGGAAGGCAATTGTAAACAGTTTTTATATATAGCACTAGCAGATTGCCCTGCGAGATACATCTGATCAGATGTTCATGTATAGAATCCTTTTTGTAACTAAAAGGTACACTGTGTATAGTGACCTCAGCATATGCGTAAAGCATCTACAATATGTAATTTTCCATATAATGAAAATTACGGATTTTCTCAGTGGAAAAAAAAAAAATATATATATATATATATATAATAAAATTTAATAAAATTAAAAAAAAAAATAATAATAATAATAATAATAATAAATAAATAAATAAATAAAATTAAAATTAAAATTAAATTAAATTAAAAATAATAATAATAATAATAAATAAATAAAAATAAAGCATAAATAATATAAAAATAAAATAAAATGAATAAATGAATAGATAAAAACAATATATAAATAATTATATCAGAATAAAATAAATAAAAAAGAATAATGATAATACTACAAATATATGAAAAAAAAAATTGACACAAATTGAAAAGACGGAGAAGGACAGGAAAAAGACCATTAGAAGACCAGAGAGCAAAAAGGATAAAAATAATGAAAGCTCGAAAGGAATTAAAAGGGGGGGGGAGAAGGAAAAGAAAGACTAGGAAGAAAGGGCAGAGATCCAACAGCTACTGATCTTCCAGCTGTCATCTCTATTGAGATTGTTAGGCCTTCTTTCAATCTCAATAGCTTCCCTGAATTTACGATGATGAAAATGAGCAACTTTGGCAATAACCTTGGCCTCCTCTATACACACCTGATGCTTGGTCTTTTCCGCATGCTCTGCTAACGCGGAAGACTTGGTTCTCCCATGTCTTAGGTCCGCTGCATGTTCGCTGATCCTCTGATGGATGGAGCGCCCTGTTTCCCCGATATAGGGGGTCCCACAAGAACAAGGGATCAAGTAGACACCCTTCATGTCCTTAGGGTCAACGGGATCTTTCACTGATCGGAGGGATTTACGAATGGTGTTGAGGGGCCTAAAGGTTGAGGGAATATCATACCTCCTAAGGATCCGAGCAATCTTGTCTGTGGTTCCCTGGACATAGGGAAGATGGACACCTAGTCGGCGCTCCTTCAGTTCTTTTTTAATAGACGCATTTTTAGAGGCTTTAAGGAAAGCCTTCTGACCAAGGCGCCTACTATAGCCATTCTCAACAAAGACATTAAGGAGATGGGATTTCTCTTTATCAAAGCTCTCATGATCAGAAATCCTAAGGGCCCGAGTAGCGAGGGTGTTAAGAACACCCAACTTTTGAGCAGGGAAATGATGGGAATCGGCATGAAGATACTGCTCAGTATGAGTTTTCTTCCGGAACACCGAGTGGGAGAGAGAGCCATCCTTATTCTTAGATAAAAGAATATCCAGGAAAGGGAGGCAACCATTGACCTCTTTTTCCATGGTGAACTTAATGGCAGAGGACTGACAGTTGAGGTGATTGAAGAAGAGATCCAGTTCCTCTTGGCCATGGGACCAGATGACATTAGTGTCATCTACATACCTTTTCCATAGCTTGGGAAGGAGACGAGCCGAGGCTAAAGCTTTGGCTTCAAAATCTTCCATAAAAAGATTCGCAACAATAGGGGAAAGGGGGGAGCCCATGGCAACACCGCAGGTCTGTTCAAAGAACTCACCCTCGAAACAGAAGAAAGTGGAAGTGAGACAGATCTCAACTAGATACGCGGTATCAGGATCTGTTAGACGATAGATCACTTCTAAGGCCTCCTTTATAGGGATGCAAGTATAAAGGGAGACCACATCAAAGCTGACGAGAATGTCCTCAGAATCCAGCTTAATGTCCTTAAGCTCTTTAATGAAGGATGCAGAGTCTTTCACGAAGGACTCCGTACAGCCAACCAGGGGTTTAAGCTTAAGGGCAAGGAACTTAGCAAGAAGGTAGGTCGGACCACCAATGGTGTTGACGATAGGCCTCAGAGGGACCCCTTCTTTGTGAATTTTCGGCAACCCATAGATCCTAGGAGTAATGGGACTACTCTCAATGAGTTTATGGCAAAGGGAACTCACCGAGCTGCTGGACTTGATAGCAAGAGCCACTGTCCTAGAAACCTTCTTAAGAGGGTTCTTGGGCAGTTTTTTATAACTGCCACTATTGTGAAGATGATCTAACATCTTCATACGATAATCTTCCCTGTTAAGGATGACCGCAGCCCCTCCTTTGTCAGCCTTCAGAACAACGATATCTTTGTTCTGGTTTAAGGACTTAAGGGCCCTGATTTCCTCATTGCTGAGGTTCTTCCGAGGGGGCTTAGCCTTTCTAAGGACGACGGCACAATCTTGCCTAATAGTGTCCTTGATATTATCTGGAAGATCTCTAATCCCGTACTCCACGTCGCAAATAATGTCATCCACCGGGATTTTCCTAGGGGCAAGGGCAAAGTTTAAACCTTTGCCTAAAAGTCTAAAAATAGAAGGGGAAAAAGAAAAACTAGATAAATTAACAACTTTATTATTTCGGGGGGGAGGGGGAAGAATATTCTGGTCAAAATTGCTATTGTTAATAGATTCAAATACCATGTTTTGATCCTTAATAATATTAGTACCATCGCAGCTAATAATATTATTGTATAGATTCTTATTATTAATACTACATACATTATTATTATTAAAATTATTATTATTATTATTATCATCATTAATATTATTATTATCAATAATATTATTAAAATTACCTACGTTTTCATTATTAATATTATTATCATTATTAATATTATCATTATTATTAATATTATTATTACTATTAATATTACATATATTATTATTACTATTAATATTACATATATTATTATTATCATTATTAATACTCCATACATTATTATTATTAAAATAATTATTATTATTAGTATTATTAATACTACATACATTATTATTATTAAAGTTATTATTATTATTATTATCGTTAATATTATTATTATCAATAATATTATTAAAATTACCTAAGTTTTCATTATTAATATTATTATCATTATTAATATTATTAATATCATTATTCTTAATATTATTAATAATGATATTATTATTACTATTAATATTACATATATTATTATTATTATTATTAACCTTATGTATGTTATTATTATTAAAATTCAAATTATTGAAATCATTATTAAAATCAATGTTATAAATGAAACCCGTGGAGTCATTAACCACGGACCTCAAAATGACCGCCTTACCTGATGAAGACTGCCGAAAGTCACCAAAGACAGAGCCGCTCCTCAGGTCAGTCACCTCAACGCTGCGTGAAAAGGGAAGACTCGTGCTACAGCTACGGGAAGCCAAGGGAGCCGAAAAAACTGGAACAACGCAGCAACTCCGGTCAGCAGGCATCGAAACAAGTTCAGATTGTTCAATTGACGGAGAAGCCACGCGGGAGCAGCTTGGGTCATCCGATGGAGAAAGCTGAAAACCACGACCATGCAACAGAGAGATCGCGCCGTCCCTCAGGTCAACCAAACCACCACTGCGTGTAATGGAAGGGATCGTGCCACAGCTCCAAGAAGCAGAGGGAGCCGACATCTCTGGAATAGCGCAGAAACTGTGGTCCGCAGGCAATGAAACAAGAGGACGTGTACCCGACGGGCAGCTTGCTGCACTCACCAATGAGCAGGTAGGTTGACACTTGGAGCAACCCGCTACGCTTGGAGTAGTCTGCCAAGAAGGGAGGGAGGCAGGATCCGAGGAGCGCTGCTCAGAGAACCCTTGACCAGCTCGAGGGGGCGAAGAAATGGAAGAAATCCAGCCACGGAGGGCCAATTTTTGGGAAGCAGAAATGCAGCTCTGGGACACATCATCCATCGAATCAAACCCCACAGATTTTCGAGCTAATAACTGAAACTTTGCAGCCTGCTTTTGTCGCCTGATCTCCTCAACCCGCAAGGATTTTAATGCAGAGCATGCATCAATTCTAGACCACAGGGAGGGGGAGATCAAGTTTGAAAGCTCTAGGTGCAAATATAGAAGATCCCGAGAGAACCTACTCAGATCTCTCCTGACCCTATTAATTTCAGATCTTAACAGCGCTAAACTGGCTTTTACGAACACTCCATGGTTAGAAGGAGTGTGGAGGCGATGGTTGATCTGAGCAAATATCGAGATAACCGTGGAATCTCTGCATCTTTTCAGAAAAGCTAGATCTGATTTCAACTTCGAGACCTGCACACGTGCCCGTTCAAAATGATGAACTTTAGATGTAATGGCTCTACCATGCAGGGAATCAATGGTTGAATTGAGGCTTCTGTGATCCATAACAATTATCAGAAGAAATTTCGGCGTAAATCACAATCAGAAAATCATTGCCGATGCGTTTCGAACCAACCAGTGTGGTTCATCGTCAGGACGAGTTGAAGAAAACAGATCCAGCTTTGCATGTTAAATATGCGCAGAGCCTCCAACGGCTAACCTGACCAACGGCTATCATTTAATTTTTAAATGATACCTTTTAACTAACTTAAACACCGATTAAATTATTTTTATATATATTTTATGTATATCTTAAAGGTATGGTCACCGAATTAACTAACTTCCTTTAAATTATTAAAATGGTTTGTTGACTTTGATCCCTAAGTCAAAATTAGCCATTGGTCAGGTTAGCTATTGGAGGCTCTGCGCAGACTATTTAACATGCAAAGTTGGATCTGTTTTCTTCAACTCGTCCTGACGATGAACCACACTGGTTGGTTCGAAACGCGTCGGCAATGATTTTCTGATTGTGATTTACGCCGAAATTTCTTATGATAACTTATCAATTGGCTAAAAAAAGTGTTGCTTTTTGTATCCTCATAATGTGATATCAATTCTTCCGTAAAAATTGCCCAAGTGATAAATTGTTTACAAGAGCAAAGCCATTGATACCATACAAACTAATTTGGTTCCAAATATAAAGTTGCAATGTTATGCTCTTAACCTGCAAAAGATACCCAAATACAGAATATGCGAAGAAAGATACCCAGAACATAGAATAGTGAGAGACAACAGCAAATATTTTATTATTCAGAAAGCAATGTTCACTGGCCTCTTCGAGGGGGCAACCTCCAATAGAGCAGAGCTCGATATAGAAATAAGACACGATGCTCCTCGCAGGGAGTCTCTATCCTTTATATATGACTCATACATGCAATACCAAGGATCAATACCATGGGTTTTATTAATACCATCTATCTAATACTACGGCCCATTTGCAACTAACTGTGGTCCCGTCATTAATTGCGGGTTAACCACTTACAATACCATGGGTTTTATTAATACCATCTATCTAATACTACGGCCCATTTGCAACTAACTGTGGTCCCGTCATTAATTGCGGGTTAACCACTTACAATTATTAATATGGGCTTTATTGACTCTTGACTATGACTCGATCCCATTACATAAATAAGGGGGTTAGGGTGGGACCCTAACATGCCCTCCCCCTTAAGACTAGCCTTGTCCTCAAGGCTGAAGCTGCAGAAACTGCTGAAGAATAGTGGCTGGTTCCCAAGTTGCATCTTCCGGAGAGGTGTCTTCCCACTTGACGAGGACTTCCCTAATCATGCGGCCCCGCAGATGCCTGTCTCATGTGTCTAGGACCTGTTCAGGTTAGAGCCAGATTGACCCTTCTTCGTCTAATTCAGGTAAACTGGTTTGAATTCTGCAATTGTTCCCAATCACTTTCTTGAGGCATGAGACATGGAAAACTGGATGGATTTTTGCAGTAGGTGGCAAAGCCAACTTGTAAGCCACTTCTCCAATGCGCTAAAGTACTTGATATGGTCCGTAGAATTTTGGAGATAGTTTCTGACAACCCTTGTATTTGAGTGATGTTTGCTTATATGGTTGCAGCCTCAAAAAGACCTGATCCCCTTCTTGAAATTGGCACTCTGAGCGATGCTGGTCTACCTGTTGCTTCATGTGGTTTTGAGCTTGATGAAGATTCTCTCTAAGATGGGCAAGCATGGTTGCGCGGTGTTGTAGGAGTTGATCCACTGCTTGTACCTTTGAGCACCCCTTGATATAAGAAGTAGGGGAAGGAGGAAGTTGACCATATACTGCTTCATAGGGAGTCATTTTGGTGGTGGCATGATAGTTGGTGTTATACCACCATTCAGCCAGAGGTAGCCACTGTACCCAAAGATGTTGCTTTTATGAAGTGAAACACCTAAGGTAGGTTTCCAGACATTTGTTGACGACTTCAGTTTGACCATCCATTTGCGGATGATAGGAAGTACTGAGTTTTAGTTGAGTGCCTTGTAGCCTGAAGAGTTCCTGCCAAAAATTACTGGTGAAGGCCGGGTCGCGATCAGACACAATAGAAGTGGGCATGCCATGCAATTTGAAGATCTGATCCATGAAAGATTGAGCGACCAAAGTCGGTGTAAACGAGTGGGGTAGGGCGCAGAAATGGGCATACTTTGAAAGTTTGTCCACAACCACCATGATGACTGACTTATTTCCTGACTTTGGAAGACCTGTAATGAAATCCATAGAAACCTCCGTCCATATTGATGCCGGGATGGGCAACGGTTGTAATGTGCCTGGTGTGTTGACGGTCTCCCCTTTGTGGCGTTGACAGACATTGCATTCTGCTACGAAAGTAAGGATGTCCTTTTTCATGCTTGTCCAAAAAAATGATCTTCTGGTGCGAGCATACGTCTTCTGAAAGCCTGAATGTCCTGCAATGGGGGATGAGTGCAATTCTGCCAAAATGTGACTTTTGAGGGTGGATGTTGGTGATATTATGACTCTCTCCCTATAGCAAAGAATCTCATCCTGCCACGAGTAGCCCTTGGTGGAATTTGGATCCACCTGCAATTGAGAAATGAGTTGGGAGAGCCCGGGATGTGAAAACCATTCCCTGCGAGCCTCTTCAATCCATTCTGGAATGGGGAGGGAAATTGCTAGCAGAGTACTTTCCTCCTCAAATTGGCGAGATAATGCATCTGCTACACTATTGTCTTGCCCTTTCTTGTAAATGATCTCAT
The DNA here is from genome assembly GCA_031772625.1 of Pinus tabuliformis. Lineage (NCBI taxonomy): Eukaryota > Viridiplantae > Streptophyta > Pinopsida > Pinales > Pinaceae > Pinus > Pinus tabuliformis. The sequence continues at coordinate 1,601,792,312 of CM062820.1, forward strand.
AATCATATCCCAGCATTTTGGCGAGCCATTTATTTTGTTGTGGCGAGGATAGGCGTTGCTCCAAAAAATATTTAAGACTATGATGATCTGTGCGGATTTGGAAACGTCGCCCTAATAAGTAAGGTCGCCAGGTCTCTACTACATGTAAGATGGCCATCATTTCCTTCTCGTAGGTAGATTGGCCCAGATTCTTCCCACTTAGTTGTTGGCTTGTGAAGGCCAAAGGTCACCCTTCCTGTATTAAGACTGCCCCAATACCCCTACCCGAAGCATCACATTCAATGACAAAAGATTTGGTGAAGTCAGATAGTGCTAAGATTGGAGTGGAACACATGGCATTTTTGAGAGCTGTAAATGCCTGTTGTGCGTCCTCATTCCAGAAGAATGAATTTTTCTTCAGGAGTTGAGTGAGGGGCTTCGCTATGCGACCATAGTTGCGGACAAATTTACGATAATAGCCTGTGAGACCCAAAAATCCTCTCAAACTCTTCAAGGTCTTAGGTTGAGGCCAATCCTGCATTGCCTGGATCTTTTTGGGGTCCACCTTGACACCTTCACGCCCCATAATGTGGCCCAAATACTCAACTTCTTCCATGCCAAACGAACACTTGGACATCTTGACAAATAATTTATGCTTGCGGAGCAGTTGCAAGAGTAGATCTACACGCTGAAGATGTGTGGCCCAAGTGCAACTATAGATGAGGATGTCATTGAAGAAGACAAGGACAAATTTCCTGAGATATGGTTTGAGAAGGTGGTTCATAAGGCTCTGAAAAGTAGAGGGGGCATTACAAAGACCGAATGGCATGACCAGGAACTCATAATGGCCTTCATGAGTTCAGAAAGCAGTCTTTGGAATGTCGACTTCCTTCATGCGAATTTGGTGGTAGCCCGAGCCAAGATCCAGCTTAGTGAAGAATTGATCCCCATTGAGTCCATCCAGCAAATCGTCAACCACTGGGATGGGAAATTTATCTTTGACTGTCAACTTATTGAGGACCCTGAAGTTTGGACACATCCGCCACTCCCCATCTTTCTTGAGCACCATGACCACCGATGATGAATAAGGACTAATGCTGGGACGAATGACACCCGCTTCCAAAAGTTCCTTGATTATTTTTTCTATTTCATTCTTTTGGGTGAACGGATATCTGTATGGGCGCACATTTGGGGGTTGGGCCCCTGGAACCAAGGTGATGTTATGATCATGTTCCCCTCTCGAGGGTGGAAGCTCATGAGGCTTGTCAAAGACCGGCAGATGGTTATTTAAAATCGGCAGAGACTTGGTTTCAACTGCCTGGATGGCATTAAATTGAGCTATAACTCCATGATGGCCCTTTTTTAGCAATTTTTCCATCCTATGCGAGCTGATGATAGAGGGAGCTCTCGCCTGGAGTCCACGAAGGCTATGTGTGGAGTTGTTCTACTTAAAACTCATATATAACTCCTAGAAATCCATTGTGATTGGCCCAAGAGTGCGAAGCCATTCAGCACCGAGGACAATGTCGCACCCTCCCATGTGTATGGAAAACATGTGGGTCTTCAACTGATAATCCCCCATTTGAAGTTTGACATTTTCACATCGGCCTTCACATTTCATTGTGCCCCCATCCGCAATTTGGACTTGGAAGTTAGAAACTGCTCGTACAAAATAATGCACTGCTTCCGCGACTTTTTGATGGATGAAATTATGTGTACTTCCACTATCAATCAAGACTACTACTAGGCGATGTTTAATAAAACCTCTGATTTTGAGAGTTTGAGGTGAAGAAATCCCTGCCAAAGCATGCAGAGAAATAACTGGTTCATCAGGGAGATTGTCCTTTTGGTTGTCCTCTTCTACCGCCTCATGTTCCTCCAGTGGTGGATCTTCCTCCGACGAGCTGTAATCAGTGGCATCAATTTGAAAAAATTTGGGCTCCTTACATTTATGACCTGGGTAGTATTTTCATCGCAGTGGTAACATAATCCTTGCTTTCTTCTTTCGGCCATTTCTGCAGGTGACACCTTTTGAACCTTAAGTGTTTGAGTCGTGCTGTGAGCCTGTGGGGGGCGACCCTTAGCGGTGAAATTTGGGCGACTGTACTGGGCTGCTAACGCACGTTCCACGTTACGAGCTACCTTACAAGCCTCCGTCCATGTGGGAGGGTGGTGCAGTAAGACGTGGGCTTTTATGGCTTCTTTAAGACCGCTGATAAAACATTCCATGTAGAACACATCTGAGAGACCCCTAGTGCGGAAGGCTAAGGCTTCAAAGGCTGTAATATATTCATCCACTGTGCCAGTCTGTCGGAGCTTAGTAAGACGACCCAAAAAAGAAGATTCCTGGTCAAAGCGTTTTGTAAGAGCTTTTTTGAAGGAGTTCCAAGTCCTAAAAGGTCCATTGCAATGTTGATGCCATTCCCACCATTGCCACCTTTCATTGTCCAAGTACATGCTCCCCACCATAAGCTCAGTCTCATTATCTAAGATGTTATTCAGATTGAAATACTTCTCCATTTGTGTTATCCATGTTGCCGGGTGAGAACCATCAAATTTATGCATATCCAACTTGGGAGGTCGCGGACGGGATTGTTGGTGGGGGCCCCGAGGTGAAGAGAGTGGCTAGACTCACCCTCACTGTGTCCATTTCCAATATACACCTCCTCATGGGCTTCCTCCTTGCCCATCGGGATTATGCTCGGGAACATGCTATTTAGTCGGTCAAGCTGAATTTGGAGGGATTGCAAGGATTCTTCAAGTTTGTCCATCATTTCATTGGCCATAGCTTGAGCTCTAGTTTCTACCATGCACCAACCTGAAGTTCTTGAAAATTGGGACCGCCTAAAAAATCTGTTTTCACTAAGAATTGAATGGTACCACCGTGCTCAGCTCGTCGTCCTGATTCTGATGGGCTAGATCACCAATAAGCGCCCCGGGAGATCTTAAACTCTTTTTTTTTTAAAACTCCTAACGGAGTTTTACTCCTTCCTTATGAATACTGCAGTCGCCAAATCCTCAAAATGTCAATGCTGCCAAAAGTCCTACGAAAATTAGACCCCGGTATAGGAACCCCACACAATTACTCAGATCTGGTGGATCTGAGAGATCTGAATGGCGGATCGGATAGCTTTGGGTGGCGGAACAGACCGTTGTTGCGGATCTGATGGATCTAATAGATTGGACTAGATGGTCTGCTAACTCGGAACTGCGGGACTGATGTCTGCTGTTGCTGCACCTCTTTGTGCGCTGATCTGGCAGAGATACTGCGTGATCCCCAGATAGAAAAGGGAATTATGGTCTCGAGGAGTGTCAGGTGCTACAGATCGCAATATACATAAGGGTCTGACAGTAGTACTCGGCCCAATGTTTCAGGGCTCTAACTAAGGAGGATCAACCGTACCCTTAGCCGTACAACCCGACTACCTTATCGTACGGGCGAGTAATCTCTCCGAGTGCTGTTCTCGGTGTACTGTAGCAGCAAGACGGCCGACGGTTTATCTATGGCGAGGTTGCAAAGGAGCTAAGGGGCTTCCGATATACCCAGAAGGTACTTGGAAGACAGTCCGTACGTGGTTCTGTCTAATGTGCTACTACTCAAAGGGGTACCCACAGGGGTTACAAAGGAGTCCAACAAGCGTGACCACCTCTTGTATTTCCTGCGTGCATGCCTCCCCAAATCCGCAGGTTTATGCGCTCAACGACAGATCTCGTGGTTTAAAGACGCCAGAACACGTCTCTAGCCAAAAAAAAAATTGCTAAGAAATGGAGATCCCACTGGCCCTGGAAAGTGCTCTGATACCACTTGTTATGCTCTTAACCTGCAAAAGATACCCAAATACAAAATATGCGAAGAAAAATACCCAGAACATAGAATAGTGAGAGACAACAACAAATATTTTATTATTCAGAAAGCAATGTTCACTGGCCTCTTCGAGGGGGCAACCTCCAATAGAGCACAGCTCAATACAGAAATAAGACACGATGCTCCTCGCAGGGAGTCTCTATCCTTTATATATGACTCATACATGCAATACCAAGGATCAATACCATGGGTTTTATTAATATCGTATATCTAATACTACAACCCATTTGCAACTAACTGTGGTCCCATCATTAATTGCGGGTTAACCACTTACAATTATTAATATGGGCTTTATTGACTCTTGACTATGACTCGATCCCATTACATAAATAAGGGGTTAGGGTGGGACCCTAACATGCAATACGTACCTTTTGTGTGTTTTGCACATTATTGAGATCGAAAAATTGCTCCATCTGTAATATCCATGTTGCGGGATCCTTGCCATCAAACTTCCTCATATCGATTTTTGGAATATGGTGGGTCTTCGATCCAACATTAGAGTCTATGAAATCATGATTAACATTTTTTTTGTTCTCATCATGAGTTTCCTTTACTACCCTTTCACCATTAGTAAGCATTTCTTGTAGAAACTTTGTTAAATCTGTCTTCAAATCTTCCATGTTTGTCTTCAAATCTATCTTCAAATCATCCATCTTAACTTCCACGTCAATCATCTTAGCTTCTACGCCTTTCTTTAAACAGTCCATCTTAGCTTCTACACCTTTCTTTAAACTATCCATCTTAGCTTCTACATCTTTCTTTAAACCATCCATCTTAGATTATGTTCCTTTTTGTGCAAGGGACAGTTGTTGCACTTGGTCTTGTAATTTTGATATATCATGTTGCATTTCTTCCTCTTCTTCATGATTCATGCTAGAGCTTTCAGGTTCCTTATTAGGTGTTTGCATTTTCTTTCATCGAGGCATCAGTTACCAATAATAATGCTCTACTATGCCCTTTGAATTCCTTCAAAATAAATTTCAAACCAATCTTAAGCAAAAATTTAAAAGAATCTACACACCTTTTTTCACTTTGTAGGAGCTCGATATTGCCTTTGATGTATCTCTATACATTCAAATCCTCCAGTTCTGAAATTGTGACCTGGAGTAGCCCTCTTTGTCCTCTTTCCAATGCCACTAGTCTGATCCAAATTGGATTCTCCAAGGAAGAGTTATGCGAAATCTCCCATAGTGACCTGATTATAGACTAGTTCAGTAGAGCGAACTTGTACGATGTTCCACGAGTCACTGTTTCGACCTTTGGCTCTGCAAAATATATACAAGAAACTACAGTCCATCCTCTTTCTATGCCTTCTTACGAAATTTCAATCCGATTCTCAGAGAGAAAGTTATGATGATTTTCCCTAGGTCACCTGTTTGGAATGTAATTCAAGAGTCTGCAAAAAGACCAACTTCCTCAGATCATATCTCCGCAAATTTAGCGTAAAAAGATCTGAAATTTAGATCCGAGCTTCAGCGCGATGTCTTCTCAAATGGGTTTTTTTTTAGCTTCTGAAACGTCACAAACAAAAAAAAAAAAAAAAAAAAAAAAAAAAGTTATAGCGAAAATGCCACGAGGGCCTGTTTGGAGCAGCGAAACCCTAGAATCCAAAGCTCTGATACCAAATGTTATGAAACCAGCTCAAGAAAAAGATAGAAAATATAGATCAACACCTTAAAATTCAGCCTCTTCGAGGGGGCAACCTCCTTTACATTACATAAATGAACAATTCTTGGATGATACAAATGACAAAACCTCCTTTCTATATATAGGAGTCTAAGGAGTCACAATATAACCCAGCCGACCTAACAATAATAATATAAAGCCACAAAAATAACAATAGAGGGATTCTATGGGGCACAATAATAACAATATGGGGATAATAGGGGCACAACAATATTAATAAGGGGTACAATTACAATAGTAATGGGGTAATCACTAGTATTATAGGGACCCAACATTTTCTTTCTTCAGGGCTCAATTAATGATAATTATGCTTCATTATGCCTTTTTGAATCACTTCAAACTAGTTTTTCAAACCAAACTTATGCAAATTTTTAAAAAAACTACACACTTTTTTTTTTGGCTTCATAGGAGCTCGATATTGAATCTGTTGTATCTCTGCAATCAATTGAAAAATATATAACTATATATGCTTAATTAATGGAAAAATAATGAAGTTTAAAAGTTAAATGGCCTCGTCTAACAAAAAAACATATAATAAAAATTATAATTATAATTATTAATTAAAAGAGTAACTTGATTAGTAGAAGTGACATCATTATATAAATATATATGCTTAATTAATAGAAAAATAATGAGGTTTAGGAAGTAAGTGACCTACTCTAACAAAACATGTAATAAAATTAAAATTAAATTTTTTACCTCTATGAACTACTAGTTTCTTTTTAAAAAATGATAACGACTCTACTTATATTCACCAATAATAATCATTAATAATAATCCTCATTACCAATTAATATTAAAACATAACAAATTTACCACCTTACCAATAATAATCATTAATAATAATCCTCGTTACCAATTGATATCAAGAATGACAGATTTATCATCTTAAAAAATATAGATTTAATATCAATTATTAATAATAATAAATATGTTAATTTAATTAGATAAAATAAAAACAAATTAAAAAAATTAATATTTAATTTTCTATTCAAATTCTAAAATTAAATTAAAAAAAAAATATTACAAAATTTATATTAATAATATTGGTGAATGTTTTAAATTAATATTATTTATTTTTTAAAATTGTTATAAAATATAATAAAATAAAATTATAATATTAAGAAGCATGATATTCTTTCTATCTTTAGGCCCCTTAACATCGTACATAACTCCCTCAGGTTAGTAAAAGACCCTCTTGACCTCGAAGACATGAAAGACGTCTATGTTATTCCTTGTTCTTGTGGGACCCCCTATATTGGTGAGACATGGCGCTCCATTAATCAAAGAATTCATGAGCACTCAACTAACATAAAACATGGAGGATCCGTTCTTCCGCCTTGGTAGAACACGCAAATAAGACTAAACATCACATATACATTGAGGAGACCTGTGTTATTGCCAAGATTGCCCCTTCTCATCACCAGAAATTTAGGGAGGTCATTGAAATTGAAAAGAGGTTGATCAATCTCAATAGGGACGATAGCTGGAAAATTAGCAGCTATTGAATCCCTACCCTTTCTTCTTAGCTCGCCCCTTGTCCCTGCCCCTTGTGTTGTCCTTTAGTATGTTCCTCTTCGCTATTCGATTTCTTGATGGTTTGTTTAGTAATCTTATTTAATTCCCTTTTGGTTTGGTAATAAGTGCAGATTCGTTAAATTTTATTATATATTATAATTCCTTTTTAATTAACTTAATTATTATTATAATAACTATTATTATTATTGGTTAGTTAACATTATAACTATTATTTATTATTATTATTATATAATTATAACTATTTCTCAATAACTATTAATAACTATCAACAATCGTTCTCCTAAAGGTTTTAATTAGAGAGATTAGATTATTTAACTAACTTCATTTCTTAATCTTCTAATAAACCATTTAGTCCAAATACTATTAATATTGTATATTTATACCTTTAAATAAAATGAGTTAATTATAAATATTATAAATATTATCTCATTTCTCCTCGGGGTTATAAAAGAAATGATTAAAAACTAAAATTAGTTTTTTTGTTAATAAACATTTACTTCTTACATAATGTTAACGGTTATTATTAAATAAATTGGGTTAATTAACTAAATAAGTTAGTTATTCTTCTAACAAATCATTAATTGATTCATTCCATATACTTTTAATAATTTAATATTAATATTTGAGCCTTTGAATAAAATTAATGATAAATATTATCTTAAATAGTAATATATTCTTTCTCCAAAATGTTAATTGTTGAAATGATTTAAGTTATATTAGTTTTAATTGGAAGCGGAGGATTCAATTGGGCATATCCTGTAATAATAACGAGGTAAATTTCGTGGCGTTTCTGTAATCAGGTAAATTTATATTTCGTTCAGGTTTTCAGTGGTAGGAAGGTAAACTCAATTTAATGGAAGGTGCTCAATAAAATTAGTAGGTGTGAGGGGAAATATTGGGGTGATGTACTTACCATCTCTCTGCGGTAATAATTTAGGATGATGTATTTACAATCTCTCTGCGGTAATAATTTAGGGTGATGTATTAATAATCTCTCTGCAGTAATAATTCACGATCTCTCTGCGGTAATAATTCACGATCTCTCTGCAGTAATAGTTCACAATCTCTCTGCGGTAATAGAAAAACAATCCGGGGCACGTGCGTCTGTGGTCCGGCTTGCTGATATCAGGTGCACACATTCCTTATATTTTTCTAATACATATCTTCTCATATATTTTCAAGTATGAATAATTCACCACAATTACCAAAGATTACCAAAGATAGACCTAGCACAGTTCCTCTACAAAGCCTCTATGAGTATATAGAGTCTTTAGAGAAACGTAGAGAAGAAAGAGAAGTCAAGCTACAAACAAAGTTTGCAGCCATGCTGGAAAATAAATTCACATCTCTTGAAGACAAGATCCAAAAACAAATAGAAAATAAAATAGAACTATTGGAAAATAAGATGGAGGCAATGGATACTAGGTTGCAGGTTATAGAAAAACAAAACCAAGATATGAACCAAACATCCCAACAAGTAGATGTTGATACTTTAGAGAGTCTTAAAATGAAAGACATGATTAAAGAGCTAGAAGAAAAAGTTAATAGCGCCTCACCCTAAATAGTGTGGCAGGTAAATTAGATATCAAACCAATTAAAGATGAAATGACAAAATTGATAGAATTAGACCATGAGCATAACAAAAGGGCCTTAAACCTTATAATATTCGGTTTGAAAGAGGAGGTAGATGAGGATACTTTAGCCATAGACGAGACAAAATTACATAACAGATTACAAATTGAAACAACGCGTCTCACAGAAGCAACAAGATTGGGGAAACTAACTGAGAATAAAGGAAGGTTGATCCGAATCAAGGTGAGCTCTACTGACCATAAGTATGTCATACTTAGTAAAACAGGGATATTTATAAATGAAGATCTCATTCTAGAAGATCAAGCAGAATTGAGAAAGGAGGTTCAAAAGGTAAAGGAAGCTAGGAAGGAAGGAAAATGGGCAATAATAAAAAATAGAAAAGTCGTTATTCGAGATAGAAACCAAAGAGATAATAATAAATAGCTATTCAACATGCTCCGGATTCTTTCTTGGACCTTTCGGGGCTTTCCATGGAACAAAGGCCCCAAGCTAAGTTGGATCTCGAATGATGTTGATTTTATTTTTCTTGTTGAAACTTCGGAGCATGAAGAATCTAAGGTCCCCAACATAGATGGCTTTACATTATGGTCTACCTAGAATAGGCGATCCTCCCATAGAGGCATTGGGGGTATAGCTTGTTACATTAAGAAGAACATCTCTCCCCATGCTAGGATTTATAAAAATAACCCTTACAACCAATATAGTTTGATAGAAATTACTGAAATTTATGATAAAAAGACCTACATAGCAATTTGTTATTCTCCCCCCCCCCCCATTAATTCTAACTTCTATAATAAAAATAATGTAGATAAAAATAGTCCTTACAATGGTTTAGAGAATGATATTTATAGCCTAAGGAATGAAGGCAATATCCTTTTAATGGGTGACTTTAATGCTCGAACTTCAAGCAACCAAGCTATTCTTCTAAGCAATCATTCACACCCTAATCCTCTTTGGTTAGACGAAGACCTTCCTCTGGCTAGCTGGTACAAAAGGAGCTCTGAAGACCTCGGGGAGAATTTGTTTGGGTTAGAGCTAATCAAGCTCTGTAGTGCTCAGGATCTCATAATTTGCAACGGTCTAAAGAAGTGGCCCAATTCTAGCAAAATGACTTGCATCCATGGGCTTGGTAGCAGTGTGGTAGACTATGTTATCTCCGATCTCCCTCTATACAACGAAATAACAAATTTTGACAAATTAAACGACCACAAGCCTGACTCTGATCATATGACTTTACTTATAACTCTCAATTTTGTCATGCATAGAGATCCCATAGAAGATAATCCTTATAGCCAAAAGAAGTTAATCGTTGATAGAAATAAAAAAGATCTCTTTCTAAATGAATTAAAAACTAATTTGCTTCCTTTATCTAGTATAGACAACATAGAAGATCTCTATCATAATTTTAGTACAACCCTCTCATATTCTATTAACAAGTTCTCAATTGAAGTGTCAAGTGATAAAAGAAATAGCAAAACCAACCCATGGTATAACAAAGATTGTAAAAGTGCGAGGAGAGCAATTAAGGAAGTTGTTGATGAATCTCTTAAAATTGGCAAGATAAAAATATACAAAGCCCTAACTAAAAGGAAAAAAGGCAATATATTTGTAAAAGACAAGAGAATCTCTTACACCTCACTAAGGTAGCTCCTAAGAAATTCTAAAGGCAGATTCTAACTAGGAAAACTAAAGATAATAATAAAATTTCTTTATACAACTGGAATTCCTATCTTAAAAAGCTTTATGAATCTCCAAATGTCATGGATAACTTTGAAACCCTGCTCACAATGAAAGAAGTTTTCTCATTAGAAGACATTGATTTTGGGGTTAATCGCTTGGCTAATGGGAAAGCTAAGGACATTGAAGGTAATTATCAGAAAATTATCGGACAGCCCTCTAATTATCGGACAATTATGATCAACCCTCTCCTAGCCAAGTTATATGGTATTATTTTGGAAAGGAAGTTGAGCATATGGCTTGAAAGTGAAGGTAAGCGGGCTAAAGGCCAAGAGGGTTTTAGAAAACAGCACTCAACAACAGACCAACCTCGTTACGCTTAGGATCATTGTGGAGGAATGTCGCAATGATAAATCCAATCTCTTTTGTTGCTTCGTGGACTTTAGAAAGGCTTTCGATACGGTTCCTAAAAACAACCTTTGGAATAGATTAGAAGAGCTAAAGGTTCCTTTTGAGTTGAGAGATGCCACTATAAGGTTATACGAGAATGTAATTTCCAAGTTAAAGAGCAATGAGGGGTGGTTGAAAGATATTAAGTGTAATATCGGAGTTAAACAAGGTTGCCCCCTCTCCCCTACCCTATTTGAAATTTACATCGACAAGCTATAAGGTTTGAGAGAATGATTTTGGAAAAATCACATAGAAAATAATTTGTCGACGCGTTTGAAACCAACTAGTGTGGTTCATCATCAGGACAAGTTGAAGAACAAATCTGAGCAACAAGTTAAATAGGGAATGCAGGTCCTTCCAACAGTTATATTTGACCGGGAAATGGTTAAAAATGACTTCTAACGGCTAGATTTGACCAGGGACTAGGTTGATAAGGATCAAGGGGAGGGGTCAAAGATGTTAAAGGTGTCAAATATGTTAAAGCATGGGAGGGCCAAGTCCTCTGCCCTTGCAGAGCATGCCGAGAAGACCAAACATCATGTTTGTATTGAAGAGGCTCGTGTTATTGCGAAAGTTGCACAGTTTCACCATCGAAAGTTTAGGGAAGCCCTTGAAATCAAGAAAAGGCCTAATAATCTCAATATGGATGACGACTGGAAGATTAGTAGTTGTTGGATCCCAACCCTTTCTTCCTAGCCCTCTTCGTCCCGTTCGTCATTTTTTCCTTTCCTTGGCCTTTTTTGTTTCTTTAGCTTACCTTCGTTTATAGTCCTTTGATATCTTATGTCTTCTTTGATTGGTTGTAACAATATGATCCCTTGATCAGGTTTTAATTTATTTACTCTTTAATAAAATATCTTAATAATTAGTAATAATGGAATTATTTACGCTAGACTATTATTAATATTAATAGCATCTTATTAATATATTTTTTAACATTAGTCACTTTAATTTTAGTAATGGATTTACCATAATATTAAAAGTTATAACAATATCATTATTATTATTATTAATTATAATAATAATGAAAATAGTATCAATAGTTTAATAATATTAATAATATTATTCTTTTAATAGAATTATTCACCTTAATATTTTAATATATTTACTCTTTAGTAAAACATATTAATAATTAGTAATAATGGATTATTTACCCTAGGCTAGTATTAATAGTAATAATAGTAATATTATTTTGAAATTAATAATAATAATATTACTATTATTTTAACTTGAGTCACTTTAATATATTTACTCTTGAGTAAAATATTTTGGTAATTAGTAATAATGGAATTATTTACCCTAGACTATTATTAATAATAGTAATAGTAATAATATTGTTTTGAAGTTAATAATAATAATATTAATATCAATTTAACATTGGTCACTTTAATTTTAATATTGGATTTACCCTAATATTAAGAATTTTAATATTAGTATCATAGTAACAATAATTTAGTAATAATAATATTATTATTCTTTTAATAGAATTATTTACCTCAATATTAATACTAATAATAAGAATAATAATAATATTATTTTAAAATTAATAATAATAGTATTAATAATATAAATTTAATTTAATTTGCCCTAATAAAAAAAAAATTAAGAGACTTTTCAACTTTAACACCTTTGACCCCTCCCCTTGATCCTTATCAACCTAGTCCCTGGTCAAATCTAGCCGTTAGAAGTCATTTTTAACCGTTGCCCAGTCAAATATAGTTGTTGGAAGGACCTGCATTCCCTATTTAACTTGTTGCTCAGATTTGTTCTTCAACTTGTCCTGACGATGAACCACACTGGTTGGTTCGAAACGCGTCGACAAATGATTTTCTATGTGATTTTGCCGAAATCATTCTCTCAAACATGTTATGGATCATAGAAATCTCAACTCTATAATAATCTATAAGGTTGTTTAGATGAAGCAAGATGTGTTGGCACGGTCTTAGTTGGGATAGTCATCATCCTTCTTCTCTACGCTGACAATATTGTTCTTCTTGCAAGGTGCCCATCTGATCTTGATAAGCAACTTATACTTCTTAAGGGTTTCTGCTCTACCATGGGTATGGTTGTTAACACTGATAAAACAAAAGTTATGATTATCAAATCCAAGAAGGACACTTACGTTAATTTTATGTATGACAATAGTAACTTGGAAGAAGTGTCTTCCTACAAGTACCTAGGAATTGATATTCATCACAAGTTCAACTAGAACTATAGCATTGAGAAAAGGATTAATGGGGGATGGAAAGCTTATTTTGGTCTTGAAAATAATTGTAAAACGGCAAACCTTGTAATGTGGCATAGAAAGAAGCTCCTCTTTGAAACTTTAGTCACTCTGGTTATCTTATATGGATGTGAGGTTTGGGGTTGTAGCATCTCTAGAGAATCCTGGAGAAAGATTGAGCAAATCCAGAAGCATTTTAAAACGTATAACCTCAAAATTAAAAGCAACACACCTGATCCTATTCTCCTTATAGAAGTGGGTCTTTCCCCTATCGAGAGCCTAGCTATGAGTAGGCTTCTGTTGTACAAGTACAATCTCAATAACATAGGAGACCATAGATTTCCTAAGCTACCTTTAAATTCTAGCCAAAACCACCTAAGGCTCAAATGAGGTTGGTATAAAGACACGAGGGCTTGGTTAAACCATTGGGAGATCGACAAGAATGTTGCATTGAAAAACATTAATAACATTAAAAATATTATTACTTCTAAGTTCAAAGAAAAAATTTGGTGTGAGAAAGATTTAGCAGCTAAAAGAAAATTAAGATATTATAAGGAGGTCATCAACCCCACCCTAGAAGATCAAAAGTATCTCTCTGTTTTAACTAGCTCAAAGAAGAAAATTAATATAGCCAAGATTAGAACGAACTCTCATGAGCTCCATAGTGAAACGGGTCATTGGGCAGTTCCTAAAACACCATGGATGGAAAGGTTCTGCCATCTCTATGAGAATTTGAACATCGAGGATGAAACTCACTTCCTCTTAGAGTGCCCCACGTACAACCACATTAGATCTCAGTTTCAAAATCTTTGTTGCAACACTGACCTTCCTAGCCTTTTACGTTGTCAAAATTACAGTGAGCTCTGAAGGCTTCTCTCCAAGCTTTTTGAGCATAGGAATAAAATCTTAAATCAAACTAAATAATTCATTTCTTTAGGTCCGATAGACGAAAGTCTGGTCTCAATGGACATTAACCATCATCATCATCATCATCAATAAACCTTTCCAAATAATAATTCATTGATAGTATTAATAATAAAATAACTAACTTACAAATTATATAAACTAATTCTCCCTATCCCTATCCCTCAGTCGAGTCAAGTCAAATATAGTCGTTGTCCCTATCCTTTGGTCTAGTCTAGTCAAATATAGTCGTTTCCTGGTCTATTATAGTCGTTTCTAGTCAAATATAGTTGTTGGATGATCTTCTCTATCTCTATTTAACATGCAACCATGATCTGGTTCTTCAACTTGTCCTGACGATGAACCACACTTGTTGGTTCGAAACGCATCGACAATTGATTAATAATGTGATTTACGTCGAAACCCCTATCATATACTTGTTATGGATCATAGAAACCTCAATTCTACAATAAAATTATAATATTTTAAATTATTTTTTGGACGAATAAAACGAAAGATAAATTACAATATATTGTATTTATCTTCGTTTCAAGAAATCACATAGAAAATATTTAAATATTGTGTAATTTAAATGCAGTTACAATATCTTTGAGATTTTTTATTATTTAAATGCTTAATCAAAATTTACAATTTCTATATATTATGTTAAATTTTTTTAATAAAGATTAATTGTTAAATAATTATAGCATAAAATAAATATTATTTTTTAATTTTATTGATAAAATTTATAATATATATTTTTATGTATTTATTTATTTTTTAAATGTATTAATATAATTAAGTTTAAGAATATTGTTTTATAAAATTTGATGATGATGATGATGGTTAACGTCCATTGAGACCAAACATTGGTCTATCAGACCTAAAGAAACAAATTATTTATTTTGATTTAATATTTTATTCCTATGCTCAAAAAGCTTGGAGAGAAGCCTCCCGAGCTCACTATAATTTTGACATTGTAAAAGGCTAGGAAGGTCGGTATTGTAACAAATATTGTGAAACTGAGATCTAATGTGGTTGTACGCGGGGCACTCTAAGGGGAAGTGGTTTTCATCCGCGATGTTCCTATTCTCACATATATGGCAGATCCTTTCCATCCATGGCATTTTAGGAACTGCCCAATGACCTGTTTCACTATGGAGCTCATGATAATTCGTTCTAATCTTTGCTATATTAATTTTCTTCTTTGAGCTAGTTAAAATAGAGAGATACTTTTGATCTTCTAGGGTGGGGTTGATGACCTTCTTATAATAACTTAATTTTCTTTTAGCGACTAAATCTTTCTCACACCACATTTTTTTTTTGAACTTAGAAGTAACAATATCTTTAATGTTATTTATGTTTTGCAATGCATCATTCTTGTTGATCTCCCAATAGTTTAACCAGGCCTTTGTGTCTTTATGCCACCGCCGATTGAGCCTTAGGTGGTTTTGGCTGGAATGTAAAGCTAGCTTAGGAAGTCTATGATCGTTTATGTTATTGAGTTTGTGCTTGTACAGCAAAAACCTAATCATAGCTAGGCTCTCAATAGGGGAAAGACCTGCTTCTATAAGGAGAATAGGATAGGGTGTATTACTTTTAATTTTCAAGTTATAAGCTATAAAAAGCTTCTAGATTTGCTAAATCTTTCTCCATGATTCTCTGGAGATGATGCAACCCCAAACCTCATAGGCATATTAAGATAACAGGAGTGACTAAAGTTTCAAAGAGGAACTTCTTTTTATCCCACATTACGAGGTTTGTTGTTTTACAACTATTTTCAAGACCAAAATAAGCTTTCCACCCCCCATTAAGCCTTTTCTCAATGCTATGGTTCCAGTTGAGCTTATGATGAATATAAATTCCTAGGTACTTGTAAGAATACACTTCCTCTAAGTTATTATTGTCATACATAAAATTAGCATAAGTGTCCTTCTTGGATTTGATAATCATAACTTTTTTTTTGTCAGTGTTAACAGTCATACCCATGGTAGAGCAGAAATCCTTAAGAAGCCTGAGTTGCTTATCAAGATCAGATGGGCACCTTGCCAAAAGAACAATATCGTCAGCATAGAGAAGAAGGATGACGACTATCCCAGCTAAGATCGTGCCATCACATCCTGCTTCCTCTAAATAACCTTCGAGCTTATCGATGCAAATTCCAAATAGTGTAGGGGAGAGGGGGCAACCTTGTTTAACTCCGATGTTACACTTAATATCTTTCGACCACCCCTCATTGCTCTTTAGCTTGGCAATTACATTCTCGTATAACCTTATAGTGGCAGCTCTCAACTCAAGAGGAACCTTTAGCTCTTCTAATCTATTCCAAAGGTTGTATCTAGGAACCGTATTGAAAGCCTTTCTAAAGTCCACAAAGCAACAAAATAAATTGGATTTATCATTACAACATTCCTCCGCAATGATCCTAAGCGTAACGAGGTGGTCTGTTGTTGAGTGATGCCTTTTGAAACCTGCTTGGCCTTTAGCCCACTTACCTTCACTTTCAAGCCATATGCTTAACTTCTTTTCCAAAATACTACCATACAACTTGGCTAAGAGAGGGTTGATCATAATTGTACGATAATTAGAGGGGTTATTTGTATCCCCACTTTTAAAAATAGGGGTAATGAGGCTCTCAGTCCAAGGTTTAGGGAACCCTTGCTTGATTGCTTGATTGAAAAGCTTGTGGATGTGGGGGATGAGGACAAGACCTCCATGATTGAAATGATGTAGTAGAAATGACTTTTTGATATATTTTTTTTTGATTAATTTTAACCAAAATCTCACAAAGACTTTTAAAAATTTGAGTTTAAATTGTTTCATTTATAAAATTGAATGGCTTTCACAGTATTGAATCCATTTATGCATTCAAAAATGTATTTTAAACAACAAAAAATCGCATTCTTGCTTGAAATTGCATCGTGAGTACACTCATTAAAATTTAAAAAAAAAAATTATCTTTATATAACTTGTATTTTTATTCAAAATAATTTTACTTTTACAACCTTTTTTTTTTTTTTTTGAATAAGACTACTCCTATATTGATACAATTTTTTTTTACAAAGAGGTAGCAGCCTCAAGAGGTCTAGCCCTGGAAGGCAACTTACTCACATTACAATTCTGAAAATTGACTCAAGAAAACTAGTAGAAGACCGACTAGAACCCGGACCATGACTAGTACATAGAGACAGGAACCACATTGTCCAAAAAAGTAGACTAACCGGAGTACCGAAACTGCTTGACTGAGCTGATACATATGACCCGAACTGAAAACTTAGTCAAAAAACAACTAAACCTTTAGCCTTGAACAGACACAGAATCTGCAACAGAGAACGACAACCTGATTATGCATCTTGAGCAGTGGAAGGCACTTCTTCCACAATTCGACATCCAAAACTGGAGGAATCATCATCGTCTGAGGGATGGGCCTCTTCTCTTAGCGAACCACCTTCAATCGGAACACTTGGATGCACCAAAGTTGGCTTATCTTGGGAGGCAGAACCACTTGGGACTTTGTTCTGTTGGCTATGATACTAAGAGGTACCTGGCAACTCTTCCACCCTCGGCTCCTTAGTCGCATTTGGAGTTTCTGACACCAAGCCAACTGCGCCTTCGCTTAGCTGAATAGTAACCGAAGTAATGAAAGAGTGATTGCTAAGAGTGCAGGGGATTTGAAAGCAAGTTGTATGAGTGTGAGAATGGAGGGAGTTCGACAGTAAAGCCTGGTTCCCCCGACCTCGACCACGACCTCGCCTGGTGGCTGGATGGCTTTCTGTGTCGAAACCTGACGAGCAAGAAGAAGTATCCAAGGAAGAGGAAGATGCCTGGTGAATGGGTCAACCACGGGAGCCTCCCCTTCTGCAGCCCATTCTTTGGCGCAGAATAAGCATGCTGATCAGAACAAAAGGAATAGTGCAAGCAGCAAATCTTTGCGGACCAGGAGAGACTGGAAGGGGGAGAGTAATCACGCTCGAAGGAGACCTAGAAAAGCAGAAGGACAAATGACAAATGAAAATGCTAGTAGGACTTTGGAAAACCAGGAGTTCCAGCTGCGAATCTACCCTGCGTTCCTGAGCGCAATGGGTCCTTGGATTAACCCAAGAGCAGAGCACTGCAGCTACGAGGAGACCAAACATTCGCAAAGGAGGAACAGAGTAGAATTGGAGGAGCGCCATGAAATAAGAGCGAAGATGCCAATGTAGAATGTCGCGCTGCATTAACGCAGCAATAAATAAGCTTGTCGGGAGATTGAAGTCTGGCAGCGAGTGAGGCCAGATGGCGTTGAATGTGCTCCACACGCTGGCCCATCCCGTCGTCTTCGTACCCCTAACTGTATTGTTCACCTGCATCCAAGACACTTAATCTTTTAATTGCTGAAGGAACGGTATTTTGTATTAGTTTGTTTTTGGCCAAAAATTTAATCCGTTTATCCATTGAGAATTCAATTTTTGTTATTTTTTATTATTATTTAAATATATTTATTTGTAAGGTGATTGGTTGAGGTCTCATTATGGGTTGTTTAGTAACTTCCATTTCTATTAGTTATTAATTTTTTGTTTTTAGTTTTATTTCCTTTTTATATAATTTTCTGATTTTTATTTTTTTTCCATTTTCTATTATTCCATTTTCATGACTTTTACTTTTTTTCTTCATATTTTCAATTTAAGATGACTTATTATTATATTAAAAACATATTTTAATAAATTTAATTATAAAAAAATTATATACATTAATAAAAAAAATAAAACACATAAATATATTTTTACACACACACACACACACACATATATATATATATATATCTATATATATATATATAGATATATAAGTGTATATATATTAATATAAACAATATTAGTTAATAGCATTTCTTAATTTTTGGTGATGACATTCAACAATACAGTGTTTAATTAGTTGTTTTATTTTTGTTAAGAAATATTTATGTCTATTATTTATTAGTTTAATTAATCCACATAGGTGAATTTTTTTTCAGAAGGGCATAAGTTATTTTTATCTACTCTTTCTTTTTCTTGCCAAGTTTTATTTGTTAAAATTATGAGTATTTTTTCCCATATTTCTAAGCCTCCATCTAGCACAAGAAGGCCAAGCAAAATTACCCTATAGAGTGTTTATGATTACATTGAACCTTTAGAAAAGTAAAGATAAAGAAAAAGACAACATAAAAAAGAATTATCTACAATACTTATGGAACATAAATTCAAATTATCTACAAAGCTTATGGAACATAAGCTAGAAATTTTCGCAAGGCTTGACAACAACTATAAATCACTAGAAAATAAAATGATAGCACTTGAGACTCAACTCCAAGGAATGAGAGATAGGATGCAAGAAACAGAACATAAAACAGAATCAATGGTTGAAGAAAATTGCACCCTAGAGACAAGATTAAAGAATTAAAAGAAAAATTAAATAATAATTCAACCCTAATTAGCACAACGAATAAACTAGATATCAAACCCATAAAAGAGGAAATGAACAAACTAATTGAACTAGATCATGAGTGCCACAAAAGAGCCCTGAACCTTATAATTGTTGGTATAAAAGAGCAAAACGATGATGACACATTAGAAATAGTAAAAGAACAATTGAAAACTAAGTCACAAATTCAAACAACTTATCTAACTAAAGCAAAAGGGTGGGAAAGATACTTGAGCAAAAACATAGATTGGGCCGTGTTAAGGTAAGTTGTAATAACCATAAATTATATATGCTTAGCAAATCTCCAAGCCTAAAAGGGTCATGAATCTTTATAAATGAGGATCTTATTCCATAAGACCAAGCCAAGCTAAAGAAAGAGGTCCAAAAGGTAAAGGAGGCAAGAAAGGAAGGCAAATGGGAAATCATTAGAAATAAGAAAGTTATTATTAGAGATAGAGTCCAAAATAAAGTGATAAAAAAAAATTGAGAACACTTTGGATCCTCTTTTGGAACTGTCGTGATTTTCCATGACGTAAAGGTCTATGTTAACTTGGATCTCAAGTGATATTTATCTTATTTTCTTAGTTGAAACTTGGGAGCATGATGAATCTAGGGTCCCTCACATAAATGGATTCATTCTCTGGTTAACCAGGAATAGGAAATCCTCTCATAGATGTTTTGGTGGTATAGCTTGTTATTTGAAAAATAATATTTCTTTTCACATTTGGCTTCATAAGATCGACCCCCTCAATCAGTACATCTAGATCAAAATTGTTAACTCTAACACTAATAGGATTTTTCTCACAATATGTTATTTTGCTCCTATCAACTCTACGTACTATAAGAAAAATAACTTAGATAATAACTACCCCTTTAGTAACTTAGAATAAGATATCCACAATCTAATGAATGAAGGCAATATCCTTTTGCTTGGGGACTTCAATGCTAGAACCACTACTAAACAAGCTACTCTCCTAATTAATAACTCTAACAATAACCCCCTATGGCTAGATGAGGACTTTGATTTAGTTAGCAGATTCAAAAGAAATTATGAAGACATAACCAAGAACCTATTTGGTATTGATCTAATCAAGCTTTGTAGTTCCTAAGACCTAATAATTTGTAATATAATTAATAAGTGGCCAACCTCTGGCTAGATGACTTATATTCACGGGCATAGTAGTAGTGTTGTGGATTATGCAATATCTGATACCCATGTTCTCAACCATATTGTAATTTTTGACTTCCTAAATGACCACGAGCTTGATTCTGACCACATACCTCTATCTTTAACTCTAAACCTTAAAATGCACACCAACCACATGCAAAATAATTGTGAAATGTAAAAGCTGATCTGTTTTGAAAAAGGTAAAATGGATCTCTTCTTAAAGGATTTAAAAAGGGATTTAGGTTTATTAACGTATGATGATAACATTGATCACATCTACCACAATTTTATTACAACCTTTCCACTATTATTAACAAGTTCTCTATCAAGGTGTCATATAAAAAAAGTAATAGAACTTTCATCCTTTGGTAGGATAATGATTGTAAAATTACTAGGAAAGTGAATAGAAATGCTCCTAATGAAATTATAAATCTTGAAAAAATACATATCTATAAAGCCCTTATCAAAAGCAAGAAAATTTCCTATATAAATAACAGGCAAGCATGTATTTTTCACTTTTTTAAAGTTAAGCTTAAAAAGTTTTGGAGGAATATTACTTGTTTGTAAAACAAAAGAAAATAATTTGATCCCCTCAAAGAACTGAGATATCTATCTTAAGAAGATTTATGATTCCCTAGACACCATGGAAACATCTTAAACACTCTTAGAAAGGATATATTTTCTTTGGAAGATGTGGAGTTCAGGATTAAGAAACTCGCTAATGGGAAAGGTTGGGATATTGAAGGCTATCAAGCTGAAATTTTCACTCATTTGATCCTGATGATGAACCACATAGGTTGGTTCGAAATGTTGATTCCAAGAAAACATGAATGTGATGGCTCCAAAAAATATCACCATACAAAATGCAGATCGCAGAAGTCTCAAATCTATAATTTTCAACCTATACGGGAAGGAGAAATTACAAGAAGTTCATACCTTAGAACGATCTAGATCCCAGATTGGGAAGAAGAAGTCAGACCTCACCTTTCTCAATCATGATTTGGCTTCCCTAGTCTACCTTATAATATACAAAAATAATAATGAACAATAATAATTTCAAATAGTTAGTTGAGAATAATAGTCAAGAAGGAACTAATTTAATCTTTAAATTCATCTTGCAACTAAAAATCCATAAATTAATAATTAACATAGATATAATTGTTTACAAACACACTTAGAAACAACATTAACATAATATTTAATATTTATTAATAAGAATATTATATGTTTTTCATAAATTCTAAACTAATTAAGATTAATAATTTGATTGAAAACAATAAATTAAAGATGAATTATTTTTATTTCAACTTTATTTTCATTTTTAAACTAAAACTCCATAAATTATTAATTAACAATTAAGAATTAACAAAGATATAATAACTTACCAACATAAGGACTTGGGAACATCATTAACATAATACTTAATGATTATATATAAGACAATTATATACTTTCATGCCAATATAATTAACATTAATAATTTGATTCAATTAAAATTAATGAAAAACCAATTAATAATGCATAATAAATTTAGTTAATTTATAGGCATTAATTAATATTAAGTTCTCAATCTAAGAATATTCTTTGAAATCAACAAAAGAAAAATAATAATTAATTAGTTATACTTTAGATCAAGCATTATTATGTTTCAATTTAAAAAAAAAAATACAAAATAGAAACTAGGAATATATAACCATCAAAAGAAATCAAAAGAAATCTAAAATATAATTGTCGGAATAATATTAAGAAATCTAAAAACTAAAAAAATAAATAAACCATTAACTAATTAATAATCTTAATCATATCATTAGTAAACTTGTCGGCTCCTTTCACTCAACCCTCTCCTCTGTTTATTGATCCTTTGAGATTCTGACTTACTTACTTATTTGATCCTGATGATGAACCATAGTGGTTGTTCAAAACGTTGATTCCAAGAAAACATGAATGCGATGGCTCCAGAAAATATCACCATACAAAAGACTAAAGTCATGATAATTAAATCCAAACAGATCAACTATGATAATTTCATTTAAGATAACAATTACTTGGAGAAGGTTTCTTCATAAAAATATTTAGGTATCATCACCTCAACTAGAATTATAACATTGAGAAAATGATTACAAGAGGCTAGAAAGCTTATTACGAGCTTGAAAATAATTGTAAGTCGACAGATCTTTGGGCAAGGAGTGAAAAAAAATTCATCTTTCATACTCTTGTCACCCCTGTCATATTATATGGATGTGAGGTTTGGGACTACAATATATCCAGAGAATCATGGAGTGTTACACAGTAATTTATCACTGCCTTCCTGTCAGTCACCCTGCTGTGTCCAGAAGTCACAATCACTAAAATGTTT
Source organism: Pinus tabuliformis (assembly GCA_031772625.1). Lineage (NCBI taxonomy): Eukaryota > Viridiplantae > Streptophyta > Pinopsida > Pinales > Pinaceae > Pinus > Pinus tabuliformis. The sequence goes on from CM062820.1 coordinate 1,601,815,191, forward strand.
GATCCCTGAACTGGCTTAAAACCCATTTTTCCAAAGTTTTGTGCATCAGCGCGTCTGTTCCTAAAATAACCGCGATGACCAGCGCCTCACAGTGTATGTCATGCGCTGCCATCGCGGAAGAACATCACTTTTCCGCGATGACGCACAGCGCGGCTTTCCCGTGTTCTTCCGCGCCGACATGACTTGTTCAGTTATTGTTATGTGCTGACAGCGCGGCAGTATCCATATAATCCGCGCTGATCCAGTTTGGGCGAATTTGTTCAAACAACCAGCCTTCCAGATCTCTCCAGGCTTGGTTGTTAGCTTTGTGAATATCGACTCCCTTCTATGGCATGTCTGTTCGACCCTTTGCAACTACTCCCCTTGAAGATAAGCTCATCCTTCCACCTTTTTAGGAGACTCCTTCTCCTATATAAACTTCCACCATTACCATGAGCAGCTAGTTAGAAACTAGTGGGAACTAGCTAGACTTAGCTTGGATTGCACAGAGCTTGTAGTGCTCAGATTGCTGCTATAGGTTTGGTGTGTTAGGAGTGGAAGTGATTCATTGCTTGGGGAAGTTTGTTTGTGACATTTGTGTGAGAGAGAGAGAGTTGTTTGTCTTGGGAGAACCATCCTCAAAGGTGAATGCTTGAGATACATGCTGACTGATCCCTCCTGAGAAGTTTATCGACGTCAGAACATTTGGTTGTACTCTTCTCTATTCTGATTAATAATAGATGACTGCTATTATTGTTCAGAATAGAGAAGAGTACAACCAAATGTTCTGACGTCGATAAACTTCTCAGGAGGGATCAGTCAGCATGTATCTCAAGCATTCACCTTTGAGGATGGTTCTCCCAAGACAAACAACTCTCTCTCTCTCACACAAATGTCACAAACAAACTTCCCCAAGCAATGAATCACTTCCACTCCTAACACACCAAACCTATAGCAGCAATCTGAGCACTACAAGCTCTGTGCAATCCAAGCTAAGTCTAGCTAGTTCCCACTAGTTTCTAACTAGCTGCTCATGGTAATGGTGGAAGTTTATATAGGAGAAGGAGTCTCCTAAAAAGGTGGAAGGATGAGCTTATCTTCAAGGGGAGTAGTTGCAAAGGGTCGAACAGACATGCCATAGAAGGGAGTCGATATTCACAAAGCTAACAACCAAGCCTGGAGAGATCTGGAAGGCTGGTTGTTTGAACAAATTCGCCCAAACTGGATCAGCGCGGATTATATGGATACTGCCGCGCTGTCAGCACATAACAATAACTGAACAAGTCATGTCGGCGCGGAAGAACACGGGAAAGCCGCGCTGTGCGTCATCGCGGAAAAGTGATGTTCTTCCGCGATGGCAGCGCACGACATACACTGTGAGGCGCTGGTCATCGCGGTTATTTTAGGAACAGACGCGCTGATGCACAAAACTTTGGAAAAATGGGTTTTAAGCCAGTTCAGGGATCAAACATTTTAGTGATTGTGACTTCTGGACACAGCAGGGTGACTGACAGGAAGGCAGTGATAAATTACTGTGTAACAGATGCCCCCTAAAGCATGAAGACCGAGAGAGTGGGAGGGGTGAAATGCTTTACAACACACGCCGAACTGGAACACCACCAGGAAGTACCGAAAAATCTCTGACAATCATATACATGCAGTCTAGGCATGGGCGCAGCCATCCAAAAGACATGCGAGACTGGTCTATGGTATGGACGCAGCCACCCAGCTAAAGAGACCATAATAATGACAAGGTATGGTCGCAGCCATCCATGAAGACTCAGGTATGGGCGCAGCCATCCATCAATGAGTCATGTAATGATTATCCACAAAATCGCAACCTGGACCACAGTGAGCAAGGATCCAGGGTCTTGCGCTCCATCTCGACCCGAACAGAGTACAAGTCCACACATGTGAATACAGGGGTTGGAGTCGAACATGCATGAACATCGTCTGATTACCGGCCAATGATGAGAACCGTTAACAGACGCGAGAGGTACCACCAATAATGACAATGGCCCTCAAGGTACTATAGGTACAATCCGTGGCGTGTGAATCAATGAGCTGGTGTCGAACACCCACGGAATCATTCGATCGTAGGTCAATGATGTAAACCTTGCGTCGAACACGAGGAACCTGCCATTGAGGCATGCAGGCTCCAAGGCACCTGGAAAGAGTCTCTAAGTCACTTTCTCGGATAATGAGTTGAAGTCGACGAGAAGTGGCCTTGATCGAAGGTGGGCCATGATGATTCCCACATCATCGACATGAGACAGAGGTATAATAATTTGTGATGAGATAGCGAACGAGGTTGCATTGTGGCAGAGGACAACTTCTCTTGAACATATAACGGCACTGTAACGGATTTGGCAGTACTTGACATCAAATGAGCAGCGGATAGGATGATGACGGCAATGAACAGATGAGAGGTCAAATAGGATATCCCAAACCCATGGGGGCTAGTGAAAACGAGATGAGATGACCCCACCCAGACACGAAACAGCGGAGTGCCATGTTCAAGAGTGACGTACTGCCGAGACGACTGTAATCAAAGTTCCATTTTCCCCACCTTTGCAGGCAGGTACCCCGATTATTTTTGGATGACAAGCTTGACGGGGGTAACATATGCTTGATGTGTGTCATGTTGACAATACCCGATGTCATCAAGTGTTTAACGAGCCTGACAAAGGAAAAACTCGGCGTCTTTTCTTGTTTAGAGAGTCTGAAAAGACAGCGGAAAAGGAAACTCCAGGGGGGTCCTTTTTCGTAAAGTTGTGTCTCTCGAGCCCGAAAAAGTATAAAACTATGCTCGAAAGAACCGCCCGATCATTACGATCGAGGAGTACTTTTCATGAGTAGTGATATCGATCTGAAAAAAGTAAAAAAGTAATCGGTATCACGTCGTTTCGTAACCATTAACGAACCGGAAACGACAGGGGTCCGACAATCTTTTCGTTTTTACACGGTCGGAAAAGGGTTTAAAGACGACCGCCTCTTTTTTACTTTTAACGAGTCAAGAGGGATAACTCGGCAATCTTTCCATCTTTAAACGGTCAGAAAAGAGCTGAAAGCAGACCTCCATTTTTATTCTCTTTAACGAGTCAAAAAAGGAAAAATACTCGGCAATCTTTTCACATTTTACGAGTCAGAAAAGAGCTTAAAGGTGACTCGTCCTAGAGGAACGAGTGGTATAAAGGATAGCAACTGGTTCCGGCAATGGTGGAACTGTTCAAAACATGTAATGGTTAAGAGGCTGGCTAATAAAACCACTCATCGCTGCGGTTCCTCAGGAAAGGATAAACAACCAAGTGAGAGCATATGATCGGCCAAAGAGATGGTAGAAATGGAATGAAACAACCAAGGCTCATCTAGCAGAATTCAGCGGATAAAAATGGCAATCACGAGATGTAAATCGGGTATGGGTTCATTTTTACACAAGCTTGAACCATGGAGAACTTTGCTTGGATTCGGTTTCATTTTTACACAAGCTTGAAACGAAAAACTATGCTTGTTATAAGCTCGCATGCCCCCAGCATAATGATGCAAATCGAGGTACATGCCCCCCAAGCTTCATTGCATTCAACAAAGTGGATGGAATGAAGGTTCACTCTCGAGATCTATGAAAGACTCGACTTGTATTTTACGAGATCTTAATCAAAAGACTCGATCTGGAAAGGGAGGTGTTTCATTTTTTAATGAGGTTGACACAGTAAAAGAACTATCCTCATAACCCGTGTTTCATTTTTTAACGAGCTTGACACAAGATCAGGAACTATGCTCGACTCCTTGTTTCGTTTTTTAACGAGGTCGACACAAGATCAGGAACTATCCTCGGACTAAGCCTAGTTTCATTTTTTAAGGAGCTTGACACCGGAAAGGAACTATGCTCCGAGCAGACCCAGTTTCATTTTTTAAGGAGCTTGACACCGGAAAAGAACTATGCTCCACCCGAACTTCATCATAATGAACAGGAAGTCGGGGCTTCCAAGAGTGGCGCTCCCGGTGGGAGGTCAATATCTCGGAAGTCAGGACCCAATGCCCCCAGGACACTATGCACGACGGCGAAATTGCTGGATATAGGCACGGGGTAGGTGGCCACATAGTTGATTTGCGGCGAGGCAGATGCAACTTGTGGATGAAAGCCAGGAGGGAAGGACGAGTGCACCGGAGGGGCTTGTTGACGAACGAACGATAATTGATCGAACGTCACGATTCTTCCATCGTGTGGAAAACAAACCACACGGAAAAGTGAAGAAACAAGGGCTCCCATGGCATACACATAATCACGACCAAGGAGAAGACTGAAGTCTAAAGAACCTTGGGTAACTGAGACGTCTATATAGACGGTCTTGCCTCCCAAAGTAATAGGAAACTTCGGGAGGATCCCTAATGGCTGACTCGTTCCTCCATCAAACGCGGTGAGATGCGGCGCGACAGGTACGAGCGATGGGGAACCCAAAGCTCACCAAGTAGTAACGGGCATGAGACTAACCGATGTTCCATTCTCGTTTGTTTATGCAATGGATAAATGTGAATTATGTCTTTTCTGACTGGCATATAGTTACTTTTACTAGATTTCACGCTTGCGTTTGCCTTCTCTTCGTGTGTGCAGGTGTCCGTTCGCAGGGATTGCGGAGGACTGTGACCAGCCGAAGCGAAGGGGCGAAGGAGACATCTCTTCGTCCAACGACAGCGCAGGAATCCAAGTAGGTGCTCTTTACTTCTTGTTTAATTGTAACTAGGAACATGTGTGGCAGCATTGTGTGATTGTTGCTAGACCCCTATTGGGCTAGTAGGGATCGCCTCTATCCGTAGAGGGGATTTACCTCTCCAACATGGAGGAAGATCGAGTTGATCCAAAAACAATTTATAGCCTACAACCCCAAGATTAAAGGGAATACTCCCTATCATATGCTCTTGATTGAATCTAGCCTTTCCCCCATTGAAAACATGACTATGTTTAGGTATCTGATGTATAAGAAGAAACTTTACAACATGGAAGCCAAGAGGTTCCCCAAAATTGCTTCTAACTCTATCCAAAACCCCCACCTCAGACTCAAGTGAGGTTGGCATAAGGATTCCTAATCTTGGGTCGAGAATAACGATAATATTAAAAATATTATTACTTTCCAAATTTAAGGATAATTGTGGGACATTAAGGCGTCAGAAGGAAAAATAAAGCTAAGATATTATAAGGAGGTGATGAACCCCAATCTTGCTAACCAGAATTATCTTTCTGCCTTGACTAGTGCTAAGAAGAAAATGAACATTGCGAAGATAAAAACTAATTCTCACGAGCTTCGAAGTGAAACCAAGCGTTGATCAATTCCCAAAACACCTTGGGATGAAAGAGTTTGTCACATTTAAGATATTAATAGGGTTGAAGATGAAATTTTTTTTCTCTTGGATTGCCTGACTCTCGCTCACATCCATTCTAATTTCCAAAAATTTTACCACACTACCAACTTTCTTGACTTGATAAGTCATCAAAATTATTTGCTCCCTTCTTTTTTATCATAAAAATAAAATATTAAGAAATCTCGATTAATCTCTTACTTTCTTAAGATCTAATAAACCATATTAATCTTAATAAACATTAATCATCATCATCAATAACAATTTTTTAAAAAATTATAAATTTAAAATCAAATGAAAAAAAATATATATATATATATATATAAACAAATCCTTTTATCTTACTAATAAAAACATTTCACACACTCACACATTAATATTATTTCTAATTTGACTATAACTTATTAAAATAAATATCTTTATTATTAAAAACTTAAATAATAATAATAATAATAAATAAATAAATAAATATTATAATATAAATAATAATAATAATAAATAAATAAATATTATAATATGTGATTTGATTGCGTTTATATATAGATTATAATATGTGATCACATTAATATGATTTTTAATTTGAATATAACTCCATTAAAATAAATATTTTTATTATTAAAAAATTTAAAAATATAATATATTATAATATGTGATTTGATCGAGTTTAGATATAGATTATAATATGTGATTTGATCAAGTTTCTATTTATAGTAATAAGGGATTTCATCCAATTCAATCTCATTGGGATGCCTTTAATAATGAATATCCATCCTATTCAATTTCATTGAAATTCCTTTAATATTGACACGTCCTTTTAGAAATATCATAAATTTCTAAATTATAAATATCTTTGAAAAGTCTATATTTATTTTTTATTTTTTAATATTAGTATATAAGTATTTAAAAATATATATATATTTATTTTTTTAAGTATTAATATATAAATTATATAATAGCTTCTATTGACACACCTATTTGCAAAATTTCATGAGATATTGCAAGTCCAAATTAATCCTTTCTTTAAAGGAATAAAAGAACAAAGTTTGAAATTGCATATTATATTTTTTTTGTTATCGCTCTGCTACAACCGTTAAGGAGCAGTGCAGCCCTAACCAAAAAACGCAGCACGCAGCTGCCCCTCAGCAGCCTCCCGTTGCTGAGGATTGAGCAACATGGACTCATCAAAGGACGAAGATATTCTTTCAGATCATCAGCAAGAAAATGAAGGAACAGCAAAAGCTTTCGCCTCTCTCATTTCTGCAATGGGTCTGGCAAAGAACCAACCATCAATCACTAAGTTTGTTAAAAGATTGTAAGACATCCCTAAAATCTCACTCCCACCTGCCCTTCCCCATAAAGTAGCACTTTCCTTGGCGGAGCAAGGATTAGTCAGGTAGTTTACTGGGTTATGGCCATCACCTAACACTGTCCAAAAATGGGTAGAAAGGAACTGGACTGCGTCAATAAATGGGAAAATCTCAATCAGGTTTTGTGGAAGAGGGTACTACACCTTTCACTTTGAAACCAAGGAGGATCAAGATCTGATATTTAGGAACGACCCTTACTTTATGGATACAAGGGGACTGTATTTAAATAGATGGACGCCAGACTTTGATCCAGAAATGGATGTACCCAATGCCATCCCCGTTTGGGTCAGATTGCCGCATCTTCCCCTCCATTGCTGGGGAGATGATTCAGTTAAAGCCATAGGAAATGCAGTTGGGAAATACATAGACAGGTGTGAGCCAAAGGAAAATATGCATGCATGTGCCATAATCTGTGTAGAAGTGGATCTAGGGAAAGGGCTTCCTGAAGCCATCAAAATCAAAGTGGATCAGTGGACACATATACAACAGCTGGATTATGAAAAAATCCCCTTCAAATGCAAGGTATGTCATGAATATGGCCATTTTTCTAATAGATGTACAAAAAAAAGAAGAAAATGAAAATGAAAAGATTGAAGATCTGGAAAACAAATGGGAACAGGTTAAAAGAAAGAAGACAGTTAATAAACAACCCAATCATTCTTCTACGCAACCCATCATATCCTCTGATCTCCACCCTCTATCACCAAAAGCAGACAACAATCCTCTTGCTAGCCTTAATCCTTTTGAGCCACTGGATCCCTCAACCGCCCCATCCCCCAAACCCAGATCTAGATCCCCCCACCATACTCTTAACCCTCCTTCATCCCCTCTAGTTTCAAACACCCATACTCCACCCTCCCCCCTTAATAGACATAATCCTAACAAGAAACCAGTCAAAGGAAGCACTCCCAAATGTAGAATACCAAAAAAAAGCAGGAAGAAAGACAAACAAAGAGCTGAGGGACGAAGCAGCAGCAAAGGAAATGGCATTAGGAACGCAGCAACCTATGGAAACCTTCTTAGGAAGGAGCACAGGAAACAACGAAAAAAGCCAGCAAAGAGGGAAAGGACCCTTGCACCACCCAACAAGCAAATAATGATAGTGGTCTCCTAGAATTGTCGAGGAATGGGATCATCCTTCAAAGAAAATGCCACAAGAGACATTCTGGCAAAAGAAAACCCAAACATCCTTATGATTTAGGAGACAAAAACAAATAGCCAAGAAACTGAAAATATCAAAAAAAAATTCAGAAATTATGAAGGGGAAGCAATACAGGCAACAGGAGCGTCAGGAGGTATCTGCACAATATGGAAGAAAGGAATCTAGGAATTAATACAACAAAAAAAAGATCAGCATTGGATACAAACTGATCTAATGAAAAGTACAAAAGAGAAGTATAGTGTCATAAACATATACGTTCTCAATCACTACAAGGAAAAATAGCAATGTCGGGCCACCATAAAAGAAGCACTAAAAGAAATGCAAGCTAGGAAAATAATGCTAGGAGGAGATTTAAATTTGGTAAGAAGTATAGAAGAAAAGTTTGGAGGAACATATCACAGAGACCCATCCAAGGATGCTTTAAAAGAAATAATGGAACAACACAACTTAATAGACATCCCTCCAAACAACGGGAAATACACCTGGAGCAATAAAAGAGTGGGCAAAAGCAACATAAAAGAAAGGTTGGATAGAATCTTGATACAAGAAAACATAGCAGCAGTGCACAACTCCATCAAATCAAAAAATTTACACACCACGACATCTGACCATAAACCAGTGGCAATAGTCACGGGCAAAATGGAAAATCAAGGACCGCTCCCATTTAGATACAACTCAATTTGGGACAGCAATACAAAAATTAGTGAATTAATTAAGGAAGCATGGGAGCCAAGAGTATCAAGATCACCACAGTATATTTGGGAGACAAAATTAAAAAATGTAAGAGCCAAACTAAAGGAATGGGCAAGTGCAAACGAAATAAAAAAGAAGAGAAGAGAAAAAAGAGTTACAACAGAAAATGGACAGCATGCAAATTGAAAAAGAATGCAAAGAAGAAGGCAAGCAAGATTATCTAAGAGAGAAGGAAATTTTTTGGGAAATATATAGGGAAAACAGGAAAGAAGAAGAAGAAGCGAGACTGAAATCCAGAAGTCTGTAGCTCAAAGCAGGAGATAAAAATACATCATTTTTTCACAACATTATGAAGATAAGAAGAGCAAGAAACCAGATAGAAAAAATACAAGTTGAAAGTCAAGAGGTCAAAGGTACAGAGGAATTAAAAAAAAGCAGCTCACAAGCACTTCAAAAATTTACTTTCAACAAAAGAAGAAACAGCTGAATATGAAGACTTCCTACAACACACAAAAAAAATAAAAATCAAAAGAGATAAAAATGCAGAAATTTGCAAAGAAATCACAGAAGAAGAGGTAGTGGCAGCTATATGGAGCCTGCATCCGGTTAAAGACCCAGGGCCAGATGGTTTTACAATAGCATTCTATAGATTTCATTGGTACACAATCAGAAAGGATTTCTTAAGAATGGTGAAGAATGTCTTCAAAAAAAAAAAATAGGCAGCAACACAAAATCCTCCTACCTTGCTCTAGTCCCAAAGGAGTCAAACCCCTCCACTTTCAACAGGTTTCGCCCTATCTATCTTTGCAATTCCTCTTACAAGATCATAACAAAAATAATTGCAAATAGAATCAAGGAAGTGCTTCCAATAATCATATCTGAAAATCAAGGAGGATTTGTGCCCAACAAGCAAATCGTAGATAATGTAATTATTGTACAGGAAGCTGTACACTCTAGTATGATAAGGAAATAAAAAAGGCATCATAATCAAATTAGATATGGCAAATTCATTTGACAGGATCAGCCATCCATATCTAATGGTTGTCCTCAAGAAACTTGGATTCTCAAGAGAAATAATCGAAGTCATCTAAGCATGCATCTTTACCCCATGGATTGCCCCCCTCATAAATAGAAAGCCCAGTGAATTTTTCAAAGCACAAGAGGCCTCAGGCAAGGATGTCCTCTCTCTCCCTTCCTATATATTATAATGGTGGAAACTTTAAGCAGAGCCTTGGAAAAACAAAGAAAAGAAAGAAACATCACAAGGCTCAGAATAGAAAAAGGAATAAAAACAATAAATCACTCACTTTTTGTTGATGACACATTGTTGTTGGGAGGGGCATCAACAATAATAGCAAGAAGGTTAAAAAAAAATTTGGATGATTTCTTACAAGTTTCAGGTGGGCTACTAAAAAACACAAAATGCAGAATATATGGATGGAATACCCCTCCCAGAATCATGCAAAGCATTTCACAAATCTTAGAAATCCCCGTACAGGAAAAATGGACTCACTTCTTTTACTTGGGACTTCCTATCTCAAAAGAGAACATGAAGGCAGAAATATGGACTAAACAGATTGAAAAAATGAAAAATAAAATACAAAGCTGGGGTATGATGTGGCTAAATATGGCAGGAAGGGTAATATTAATCAAAGCACTCCTTGCAGCACTACCTATCTACCAATATGCAATAATCATGGCCCCAACAAGTGCCCACAAACAAATGGAGTTAATCTTGAGAAGCTTTTTATGGCAGGGGGGGAAGCAGGAAAACAAAAAATTCAGCTTGGTTAGGTGGGAGCAAGTAGTGCTACCATATGAACAAGGAGGCCTATCAATATGGATACCTGGGCTCATGAATGCAGCCTTGGGAATGAAAATAGTATCTAGACTGATCATAGGAAAAGAGAGCTGATAAAAAAAAAACTCTCATCTCAAAATACATGGATGGCTCCAGGAAAGGACTGCTCAATGGAAATATCCCAATAAGACAATGTACTCAAGCATGGAAGCTAGTGAAAAAAACAATTCCTTTAATGAGAAGCTACATCTCTAAAATCCCAAGCAATGGAAAAACAATATTGATTTGGGAGGACAAAATTATGGGAAAAGAACCACTAAAGACTCACCCAGAAATTGAAGGCATCCAAGAGTGGATGAAAGGAAAAGGTCCCAACACTTTACACTCAATTTCTTTGTGGAACCAAAAGGAATAGCAAGACTAGAAAATTTCAACAATTCCCACAAACCTGGAAGGGCAATGGAGCAAAATTAGGCAGCTCCTAAAAGGGGCAACACCAGTCAACTATGATGAGGAAGATGATTACCTCTGGGATCCAAGTGGTGGGAAATACACAGTTAAGGCTAGATACAAAATCCTATAAGAACAACCAAACCAACAAGATTGGGATTCTTGGAAAATAGCCTGGAAATCAGAAAGTTTACCTAAGATCAAAATATTCATCTAGACTCTTTTAAAAGGGAAGATCTTGACCAGTGAAAACTTGAAAAAAAAGGGCTTTCAAGGCCCATCACGATGCCCATTATGCCTGCAGGCCAAAGAAAACATTCAACACTTATTCCAAGAATGCATTTTTGCCAAAGAATGCTGGCAGCAGCTTATAAGCCCCCTGGAAATAAGTATAAATTTTGAAAAGCCTTCGCCAGACTTTATTCAAACTTTATAGAAGGCCTATCCATATACAACAAGAAGAAAGTCACAATTCAGAGAATATGGAAATGCATTCCAATAGTTCTATGTTGACAAATTTGGTTGACACAAAATGAGTGCATCTTCAAAAACCAAATTCCAAGAATAGGGAAGACCCTCTAAAAAACGTGGGGATTAACTTCTGAAATCCTCAACATCAAAGGAACAACACCAACAGATTATAACACTCTCTAACAAGAAGAGCGAGATTGGCTCAGCAAAGCCATAATAAACAACAATGGACAAAAAGGACAGAGGAGGATAAACTCGGGAAATAGTTGGAAAATGAGAATGAGTGAAGAGGAACTCGCAAATTGGAAAAAAAATCAGAATAGACATTGCCTATACTTTGATGGGGCCTCAAAGCATAATTCAAGAAAGGTAGGGGCAGGGGGAATAATCCTTGATCCTGATGGGAAAGAAAATGTCACATATGAATGGGGACTGGGACAAGTCTCAAATAATAAGGCTGAAGCATACAGCTTGTTGATGGGAACAAGAATAATTAAAAAAAGAGAAATACAAAATCCTATAATAATAGGAGACTCAGCCATAATAATAGAGGCAATGGCCTGAAACAAAAACCCAAGCAATGAGTTCATGAGCAAAATTTTTAGAAGAATCAAGAAGAACTTTAGAAGGCTCTGGCGATGTAATATTCAGACATGTCTTGAGAATACACAATCAACAGGCAGATTATTTTGCAAATCAAGCAGTGAAAAAAAATGAAGGGAATGTTCGTGAAAATCATGAGGAATATCACAACTCTGTTCCATAATAATCAGCAAAAGATCATAAGTATGAAGCCCACCAAAAATAAGGAACAAAGCACAATGATAAAAGAAACAAAACATAAATCAGCAGTCAGAAATCAACAAAAGACACATCACTGCAGTGAAAGGTAGGAAATCACGAGAAGGCAAAGGAAACATCATAACAGTTTAGAAATTCGCATGAGAAAAGGCAGAAAGGACGATCACAATCTTGGTCACAAGAACCAAGCAACAATCCATCCCATCGATGGAAGACCTTGGGCTGCTCTCAATTGCTATAAGAACAGAGGGAACTTCAACAATACAAGCAACTCCAGCATAAGGCAAAATCGCGTGCATGAAGCGATCTTCATCTCCCCTGTTCAACTCTCAGTGTTGTCGCCCTTTCTAAGCCCCTCCCTGCCTTCGTTTCTCAGTCCATGACTCCCGCATTCAGTCACTCCCTTCAAACAACTACACTCCATCGCAGCGCAAAGCCTCATCTATAAGCAGTTCTGCCTCATATCTGAGCATCCCCGCCTATCATCTGCCCCTTCCATTTTGGCCCTTCTCCCTGACTGTCATAACCAGGGCTCGGCCCCATTCTTTAACTGTCATACACAGGATAACAAAGCTACAATAGGTAGGAAAGCGCAGGACAAAAGAAAGGTGGTCAGCATCAGTAGAGGAAGTATTATCTCAGGCAAAACAAGATCCAGGAAGCACAACAATACAAGGAACAATAAGCAGCACAAGAGGAAGAATAAGAAAACAAAACAAATGGAATTCAACCCCATTGAAAAGGCAGCAAGGAATGATGCATGTCCAGCATGCAAAGCGAACAAATTCATGATTCAACGACTGCAAGAGTCACTCAAGGATGTTAGAAACGAAATGAGAATGGAGTATAGCTACCAGAAAAGAAACATGGCATTGCAGAAAGAAGAGATCATGGCGCTAAAAACTAAATGCAAACATCTAGAAGAAGCAGTGGCATATTACAAAAACAACACTATGAGCAATGAAGGAGAGAACTCGGTCAACTATGACAAGAAGAACCAGTCATCTCAGGAACAATCAGTCTACAAGCCATGAAAAAGTATCAGAGAATCCATGATATGTAAATTTTCTTTCCTAGTAGGTCAGTTTGTTAGACAGTACTCAAGAATAGTCATAAAAATATATGAAGTTTTGAACTCAAGCATAGGAGATGGGACTGTGCTCCTATCTCATTGCTTAGTTTTCTATTATGCTACAGTCGATTGTAATAGGAGCTTGCTCCATCACAACTTTTGGTAATATATCAAGTATCCGACCTTGTTATATATATATATATATATATAAATTTTTATTTTTTTCTATTTTTATTTTTTAATATTAGTAAATAAGTATTTTAAAAGAAATATATTTATTTTTTAAGTATTAATATATAAATCATTAGTTTTATTTTTATTTTTTCAAATTTATATTTATATATATATTTCTTTTATGGGTAAATATTTACATTTGTGTTCACAATAATATTTTCTTACATTGATAGAGATGAATATGTACATTTTTCCCATCTCAACTCTTTTCCAACAACTTTCCAAAGGAGCTAGGAGGTGAAAGGGAATAAATATGTGCATCTTTCTCATCCCAAGCCTCCTCTTGCAACTCACTTAAAGGGCTAAGATACGTATTCAGGGGTGAAAGGTGATGAATATGTGCATCTTTCATGTCCCAACCTTCCTCCCACAACTCTCTTAAGGCCTTGTATGTGTATAGAGTGAAAGTATGCAGATGGACTAACATATCACCTTCATAGTTTTGAAGAGGTGCATTTTTGTCACCCTAAAATCAATGCACATCTTCATTGGATGGGAGGGTGTTGGTGTGCATAGATACACATCTCCACCTACTTGGAAGGTCATGTGGTGCGCATGTCTTTATCCTCTTGGAATGAAGATATGCATTTGGGTAGTGCATCAAAGGGCGGGTGAGCCTAATGGTTAAGAACATGTGTTTCCTCATAAGAAGTCATAAGTTCAATCGAGGGTGGGTGAGCCTAATGGTTAAGAACACGTGTTTCCTCATAAGAAGTCATAAGTTCAATCGAGTGGGGTGTAGAGTATGTACACCTCTTATAGCCAAATAGCTACACAGAGAGGGGTCCCTTGTCCCACACACAAGGGAGTCTCATACATCAATTTGGTGTCTCACTTGGCCATAACCTTAAAATTAGATTATTATTATTATTATTATTATAACTGCACATCTTGATACACTCTCCTTAGGGTGAAAAAATGCACATAATCAACCTCCAAAGAAGATGGATGGTGGGGGTGTGCTCAAATCTACATCTTCACCCACCCTCGTGCACTACTCAAATGCACATATTCTCATTTCCAGAGGATGACTTATTTAATAGTGAAAATATAATTATAAACAAAATAAATAATGCATATTTAAATTTGAGATTAATAATGTTGTATGTGCACCTTCATGCACTCTCTTAAGGGTGCCAAATTGCACATAATCAACCTCTTAGGATGTGCTCAAATCTACATCTTCACTTACCTTGGTGCACTACTCAATTGCATATTTTCATTTCAAGAGGATGACTTATTTAATTGTGAAAATATAATTCTAAATAAAAGAATAATGTTTACTTAAGTTTGAGATTAATAATGTTAATTAACTAGATCCAAGATCAAGCCAGTAAGCCAGGTATACCATGAATTTATGACTAAGTAGGAGCTTAGACTCCACGAAAGTGGGAGAGCCTACTCCTTGACCCTGATCACAATGGGCCAAAGACCAGAATAGAGGGGATCACCCATTGTACCATTGTACCAACCACTCGATAGTCTCTCTAAGAAAACAATTTATGACTTATCCTCCTATCGGTTGTAAAGAGACATGTTGACCTATCCTAGTACCTGCTGTAAAGGGACATGTTGACCCATCTTTTGATTTTAAAATAATTTTTTTTTTAGTTGGCTAAGAGTTCATCTTCCTTAAATGTAAGGAAACGTGTCAACTTACATTTATGGATACTATATATAATTAATATCTATAATTAATAATTAATAATAAATAATAAAATATATTAGATGATGTTTTTTCACAGGTGGGAAAGCCTATTATAACTAAGTTGTCAAACTAAGAGTGAGGACAATTATCTCTAGCTGCTATTTGCGAATGCAGAGTGACTCATTACCATTATTCAAGGAAAACTACGTCACTTGGAATAACCTGACTGTTATTCAAGCTCATCACTGTTATTCAAGGAAAACCACATCACCTGGAATAACCTCTTATTCAAAGAATTTCACTCCTGTAAGATAGTTCGTCTTAGACGGTTAAACTGTTTCTAGAGGAACACTAACTCTTAACCAAGCAAAATACATACTTCAAGCCCAATGTATTAAACAATGTTAATAAAATAAAATAAATTCAAAAATTCAAAATTTACCTTTTTAATTAAAAAATATAATAACAATTTGACTTTTCACTTTGAGTAAATAAAACAGGGCTCGTGTAGACTTGTTTTAGAAAACCTCAATTGGATCTTGGTACTATCCCACCTTCCCAATGAACGTTTAGACCAACTACATTAATACATGTGAAGGTTTGAAGAAGAATGAAAGTTGGAAGGCTAGACCAAGAAGGTATGAGCTTTCAAGGATATCACAATTTTGGATATAGGAAGAAATATTTTACAAACATTTTGATATTGCAACAAAGTCTCTTAAAAAATAACAAGGATATCATAATTCTGGGCATAAGGGAAGAAATATCTCACAAGCAACATGATGTTGCAACTAAGTCTCTACAAAACAACAAAGCTATTCCAAGATTACCAAGAAGACACAATGCTTTGTAAGTTTCTATTTCAATACATAACTCATAACCATGTGTGATTGCATGTGAACAATTGGCCACTCCATCCACCTGAGTGGAGACCTTCTCCCCTCCCTCCTTGGCGGTGGTTCCAACAATAATATTAATTAAATAAAATAAATGACTTAAAGAAAATATTGTATTTAATTGGTTTTATGTATAAGATTAGAACTAATTGTTGTAATAATAATAATAATAGAATTCCATTTTAAGGTAAAAGTTAAATCAGATATGAAATTGGTGCCTAAAAACTTTTTGTTTGTGGGATTAAAGGCTTTCTTTTCGTGATTGGCTTTGCTATCTTCACTATTGGGTTTCAATTCTTGTAAAGGAACATGTTGATCTATGGTGGGTTTCAATTGTCGTAAAAGAACATGTTGATCCATTATAGATTTCAATTCTCGTAAAAAAAACATGTTGATCTATTGTGATAAAGCTTAAAAAATAGGTACCCAATCTTTTGATTTTAAAACAAAACCTAATTTAGTTAAAAGAACGTATCAATAACTCAAAATTTAAAAACATTCTATAAAAATAGACCTTAATCTTTATTTTTATAAAACACCAACTCAAAATGTGTGTAAATTAATATGGGTTTTTATGAACCTCAAAGGGAAAATGTGGAAATCAATATCTGTTTTTATGAACCACCAACTCATTATCATTTTAGGTATCTAATTTGCTCTTTAAAAAACACTTCATAAGTCAACTTACTAATAATCAATAATAATTATTACCAAGTCTATATAATTAAAATCTATTAATAATAATAAATTAATATCTATTAATAATAATAAATAAATAATATTAATGAATCAAAATAAATTAAATATTTAAATATTTTTCTCCTTAAATTAAAAAAGATAATAATAATAATTTGACTTAGCTGCGGGTAAATGAAAAACATGGATTCTACTTTTGGGTGTTAAACCACAGAATCAGCAGAAATGGTGGTAAAATGAGAGCCTAGGAAAAAACACCTGGCATGTGTAACGTGTTATTCGAAGAATATTCATATGAAAAATAATCTAAAAACAGCTCAAATGTGTGACGTGTTATTATTTTACGGATATTTAAATCAAAAAATAAAAACACCTCACGTGTGTGACGTGTCATGTGGGGGATATTCAAATTAAAAAATAAAGAAAAAGCTCATAGCTTATTTCACCCGACCTGTCGCTTTCTGGATTTTGCCTTAAATGTGACACATGATGAAAGTGGGAGTAACTCAACCCTCTTGACCCAAAAAACACACGGAATATCCGCGAAGTAACCACGGAGAGAAGTAACCATGGGTTAGATTTGGTAAAACTCTGTGAATAAAAAAAAATCCACAAATGACTGAAAATATGGATTATTAATATGATATTCATACCACATGCACACACCACTCATCTCGTCTCCCCTTCCTCTGTGGACTGTTTCGGCACTGGGTTTACAAGTTAGCAATTCTGGTGTGCTTTTCATCCGAGTAAAGTCGATTTGTGATTTTTTTGCCTTGTTCTTCTTCGGGCTTTGATGTCTCAATCTCATAGATTCGAACCCGCGACGGGTCCAGAGACAGATTGGAAGGAAGAAGTCCTGCAAGGGGGTTCGCTGCAGCAGGTGGATCCCGAAGATGGTGTCAATGGCTGGTCGTCTCCTCACGGAAACCTGTTTCACGTCCGGGGTTCGAATTATTTCTCCAGGAAACAGAAAGTTCCTGCTGGAGACTGGTTGCTGAAACCCCTGGGCATGGACTGGCTCAAGGCCAATTCGAAGCTCGACCATGTGCTCTCCCGCCCTGATAACAGAGTGATGGCAGCGTTGAGCAAAGCCAACCGCGACGGGAAAGGCCTGAAAACGTTTGTTTTTGCTGTGAATTTGCAGGTTCCCGGCCGGGAGCCGCATAGTGCCGTATTCTATTATGCGACTGACGATCCAATCCCGGTGGGTTCGCTTTTCTACCGTTTTATCCACGAAGATGATCATTTTAGGAACAGTAGATTCAAGATCGTGAACCGCATTGTGAAGGGCCCATGGATCGTTAAGACTGCCGTGGGCAATTATGCAGCTTGCCTGCTGGGAAAGGCGCTGAGATGTAACTATATAAAGGGTCCGAATTATTTTGAAATCGACGTGGACATCGGGTCCTCTGCCCTGGCGAGCGCCATTCTCCACCTGGCTTTGGGGTATGTGACTTCTGTGACCGTCGATATGGGGTTTCTGGTGGAGTCTCAGACCGAGGAAGAACTCCCGGAGAGGCTCTTAGGGGCTGTTAGGGTTTCTCAGATGCAGATGGGCTCTGCCGCAAGGGTGGATGTCGTTGCTGCGGAGGACCGGTGCGGTGGAAAGCCGTCGGGGGAAAATTATCAGGGATCCGGGTTTCAGCGGAACAAATTCGGTAGGGGTTTTTCACTTCTGAAGAATGCGCATCCTCAGAAGGTTGAAGCTGAAGCTGCTGAGGAAGAAGCCAACAGAAAACATGTTAGCTGAATTTCCTTATAAAGCCTCTATAAAGCCCCAAAACTAGTATATATACTAGTTTACCTCCTCCATTTTTTCCACGAGTCCACTGTTCAGCTGATGAGCTGATACAGTGCGAAGTGGGAAGAAACGTTTCCTGAGTTTTATGTAATATTCCTGTTTAACTTCTTTCTTGTCTTGTCTTTTAGCTCTATAGGAAGCTGCTAGTCATTAAATTCATCCTTGATCAGGCTGTTCTGTATCGATTTCGCATGATCGCCCTTGGCTGGTGGAGCCCTTTGTTTTCATTATGCTCATGCTCACTGATTCTGCCTATCATTCCATATAAACGCACATTAGCTGTGGCAGATGTAGGTCTAGATGTGGATCGTTGAGCTCACTCATGAAGAAGATTAAGATGTATGCATTACTTCTCGCAATTGAGCTGTTTAAACGGAATTAAAGGAAGATATCTATGCCGTTATCAGGGAGATCTTATGTGCGCTGACTAAAATATGGCAATCATATACTGTTTGGATAGGTTTGAGAAAGTTGTTTTTGTTTAGAAATTGCAGTTTTTGTGAATAGGAATGCGTTAGAACTTTGGGTTAGAAATACATGCAGTCCTTGAAGCATCCTCAGTTATAGTTTGGACTGTTTTATTTTAGTGATAAATACTTGTTTCAGTTCTATTTAATAATCGTTTCAGTTCTATTTAATAATCTATTTTGAGAAGATCCAGCACTTCATAAATTTTGCATTTAGCGTTGCATACTTGAAAATTTACTACTACTTAGAGAGATATAACAAATATGATTCAGTGTAACGTTTTGTCTTTTGAACTTAATAAGATGTGGACGGAGTCAAATTTTAAGACTTGCAAGCCTCATGAAAGCCTCTGTATATGATTACTCTGCATGTAAAGTTCATGGCATATAAAGTTTGTCGTTTAGAAGATATGCCGTAATAAAAGAATAATGCTAGAAATAGCCGGATAAACTTGTTTTGGTTATCATTAATTCCTGCTTTCACTCTATCCCTGTTCTTTTGGGGGTTACATTCATGATAACCTAGTAGTAGAAGTTCATTAAAGCTATCGTTTCAGACAAGAAAGGGCATTTTATTTGTTTTCCTGCCGAGGGTAAGTGTGCAGGTTCTAGTTACATTTTTGACTGATGGAATGCTATTTGTTGAGAGATTTTGTAGCTGCATGTGGCTTTTTTCTTTCAGGTTTCCTTTCTATGTAAGATTTAGCTACCTATAGTGAACAATGTAATGCCGAAAAATAAGGGGTGTGATTGTAAAAAAGGAATTTAGCCATTGATATTGTTATAATGCAAAGCAAGTTTATTGCTACCGCCCTTGTTTATTTTTCCAAGCATGATAAACATACAGTTGCATGCAGTTATCAAAACCTGATTTCCAAGCTAGGGAATTTCATTTGAATATATTTGCCTTGAAAACTGGGTAGCGCTAGTGGGGCGGTGGTTCAAGTGCTTATTTATACATAAAGTGATGATGACCAGTGTATGCTGCTTTGGTAAATTGGATACTGATTCTTAAATAAAACGTTTTAAAGAATTAGAAACAGAAAAACCATGGTAAGGAAATCTTGACAAATCTGTTTTGTACACAAACCTGTATTGAATAATTCAAAGCTGCAGAGGGCAGGATAGGCCATGTTAATTCCATTTAATAATACTCTGTATTAAGACATAATTAGGAAACCACTTGGGTGGAACTAGCCAAATGACTAACAACATGGTTAACAGGTTGAGTTAACCTCTTGGGCTACCCTCCTGCAAGCATAACTGTACTTTCTTGTAGCTAGATTCTGCTGACCACCTCTTATACAAATGTAAATCACCAGACACCCCCCTACATTTGAAGTTTAGTAATCTTTGAATATATGTATAGATATGATTCATTTTAATGTGCTGTCTTCTGAACTAATTAACTGAGCCGAATTTCAAAACAATTAGGATTTTTGTTTATTTTTTTTACCCCGTCATGATTGGCAAGTCTTTGGAAAGGAGGGCCTATGATTACTCTATAAAATTCTCAATTGCTCACAGGAGGTCTGCTGTAAAAAAAATAATGCTAGGATCAGCCAGATTTGTTTCGGCTGTCATTAGTTGCAGGTCTAACTCCATCCCTCATTCTTTTGTGTTATAATCATGAGAATCTAACAAGAGAAGTGCATCTTTACCATCCTTCAAACTTAAGACATGAAAGAATTTATTTGTTTCCCCTTTGAAGTTAAGTGTTCAGAGTCTACTTGCAGTGAGGATGGAGGGAACATGTAATTGGTTAGGAGATTTTAGTTATTAATCTTTTAGCATACAAATAACTATTATAGCTACTTTTCTATGTGATATTCAGTTATATATTTCTGAACAATGCAATATTGTAAGATTTAGCTATAGATATTGTAATAATGCAAAATCATTTTATTGTTACTGGGCTAGTTTATTTTCTTACTGAGAGCCGAGTGCTGAGACAGGGAGGTTTGTTTGGATATGTTGGCTTGACTACAGTGATGGCACTAGTGGGAGAGGTGGGGATTTTTGTTTGATTACATTTTGCTTGAATACAAGGGTAGCACTAGTGCGATAGTGATTCGGGGCCTTATTTATGGATAAATTGGTAAGACTTGCTTATGTTTCTTAGGTAGGTTGGACCCTGATTATAGAATACTCCCTTTTCAATCATTAGAATTAGAAAAAGATGGTAAGAAAATCTTTTTTCTGGATGATGGTAAGAAAATCACACTAAAAAAACTGCAGAACCATATGCATTGACAATGTCCATTGACATTCAATCATATTGTAAAAGAAAATCTTTTTTCATTCACATTTAAGAAAATATTGTAATTGACATTCAATGTTTTTTTAGTGTGATTTTCAATTACATTTAAGAATATTATTGTAGTGGGACAAAGTTATGAAAATTTGGTAGAATTTTGATACGACAGTTTAGAATATACTACAATTTGTATATACTACAATTTGTGTATATATGGTTATGAGGAAGAATTTTGATACAGCAGTTTAGAATACACTACAATTTGGGTAATGTTTATGAGGAAATTTCCATCTCATGAATTTCTCAATCTCATGAATGGGAATTGCATCAAAATAAGGTTTTATAAAGTAATCATAGAATTTTAATCTCGTTGTATAATTTTGCATTAAGTAATCATAGAATTTTAATCTCGTTGTATAATTTTGCATTATTCCTAGAGGAATTAAAATTGGGGAAAAGAACAAATCTCTAAGGTGCAGATCAGATACATATCTCTATTGACGGGATGCAAATTTGTAAGCCTTGAAGTTCCAATTCCCAGATCAGATACATATCTCTATTGACGGGATGCAAATTTGTAAGCCTTGAAGTTCCAATTCCCAAAATCTCTCAGGTCGCTAAATGTGATCACAAACCTTGTCTTTTACTTGGCAAGGGACTAAGCCTTGCAGAACACCCAAAATGGGTGTAGATCATCAACTCCAACGATGTTTCTCACAGGTGATAGAGTCACGGGCCTTGGAAACACTGAAAATATCATATAGTGTGTGTTTGCTACTTAATGGTACTTGGAAAGTAATGTTGCTGGTTTTCTGTGTAGAGACCAGTTGGGATAATTGCTACTTGGTTGTGATTGCAGAGTATTTGTGAATCACCATACTGAAAAACATATCACAGCATTGCCAATTACAGTTGTTTAATGTGGTAAAGAAACATGTGATTCATGATGGATATTATTTAACTAGAAAATTGAGTAACTCGTTATATATTGCTACAGGGAACATCGGAACGGAAAATAACTGGAGAGGACTAAACAAGAGAGCAATTAAAGAACACTGTCATTATTGTGTTATGTTATTTACCAGTTTGGTAAAATTGATCCATGGCACCCTTTTGACAGAAAATTCAATAAATACAAACCAGATGAGAGGTATCCCCTTTAACAGAGACTTTTGTGATAACTACATCAAAACAGATTGCAGACGCTTTGAAATGGGGACACTGCTAATTTTTCTGAACTTGTACACTTTTTCAGAAACGACATCTTTTTCTCTCATTGTAATTTACTGGTAGTTGCCACCAACTTGTAGAAGGAATCTTTCATAATGAGAGTTCAATAATTCCTGAGGATGTCAGGGTAGATGTTATATTGATGCTGCTTTCTCTGCAGTTTCCAGTGGCTGTAAGCAATTGCAGAGGACGCTTTTTTAAGGAAACGATTTGTTAGTTAATAATACATTGAAATATGGAATAAAAGAGGGGACTTTGACTACTGAGTTTTTTTTACATTGGAAGTAGACAACCAAAACCATTTTTTTTTATTTTTTATTTTTTTGAAAGTTCTTTTATAGGATTTTATTTTTTAATGTTTTTAAATTCAGAAGTTTTTCTGCTTTAATGTCTTTAAATTCAGTCCAGAAGTTTTTCAAATCACAAGTACCCTAGAGGTTTTCCACGGCGCTCCAGAAGTTTTTCAAATCACAAATACCCTAGAGGTTTTCCACGACGCACCAGAAGTTTTTCAAATCACAAGTACTCTAGAGGTTTTCCACGGCGCTGAATTCATATATAGAGTCAAAAACAGTTTAAATAACACAAATCAAAATTTCACTTCAAATTTTTCCAATAAATTCCAATCCCAAAAATCCAAAAAATCACACTAAAAAAACTGCAGAACCATATGCATTGACAATTCAATCATATTGTAGACCCTGCCGTTTGATAAGCATGGAATTCCAGTCAAGGTGATATATGGTGTTAGGTGTAACTGTAAGCGTAGTCTTCAAAAACCTCGGGAAAAATGCAAATCTTCAACACGGATTGGCTACAGGCCATTGGACTCCGAAAACCTCTGGGAAAAATGCCAATGTTTAATAAGCATGAATCAGCACAGGAAAAACGCTGATATTATCGGCTTTGCCAATTTTAAAAACATTACAAATGCATAATAAACATGGACCAAAATATATCGGGAACAATGCAAAATGCATTGGGGATAACGTAGAAGTTTAAATAGCATGGAGCACATGGAAAATGTAGATATTCACCATCATACAGATGCGCTGATTTTCATTGTTTATATATATGTATATATATATTTTGAGTGATAAGACTTCTATTTATTAAAAAGGTTAATAATTAAAATCACATAAAGTTGGCGATGTGATATAATATTATTTATTAACTTTTATACATAGAGTAGTTGGGAAAAGTATTTGTTAAGGTATTATTTGTGAAATTATTAGGTGGATGCTAATAAGGATAATTAATGCCCATCTAGGTTAGAATTGGTCCATTGAATTTTAAGAAACATAATTTCTATTTTTTAAGAATTTATTCGTGTTAGAAAGTATTATGAGAAGTGTTTTTAAGATAAATATAGTTTTATGATTTATGAGTTTAGAAAAGTTAGTCGGTAACAAATATTTTGAAATTTTGATTTATTATGAGAAGTGTTTTTAAGATCAATATAGTTTTATGATTTATGAGTTTAGAAAAGTTGGTTTGGTAACAAATATTTTGAAATTTTGATTTAATTTAGGTATGCATGCATGCATAGTATTTTAGAAGAAAATGGTTTTCATCTTCAACTTTTTTAGTAACAAATATTTTGAAATTTTGATCTAATTTGGATATGTGCCAAGTACTCTAGGAGAAAATAGTTTTCATTTTCAACCCTTTTAATGTCATAGAGATGACAAAATTTAGTGTTCCATGGTGCCTTGGGAATTGTCTAATGCCTAGTTTTGCTACGTAGCTTGTGGCAATTGGTTTATATTTTAGCAATGTGGATTTTCTTCTTTATACTAGTTAGAATCAAGAGATACTTTTGATCTACTATATTAGAGTTGACCACCTTATTGTAGTGTCTTATCACATCACAAATTCTATTTAAATGTAGTTGTAATAAGCTTTTAATATTATGCATATTCTAAAATATAAATATTTTATATCCCAATGATTTAACTAAGGCTTAACATCTTGATAACATCCCTACTTGAGCCCTTATTGGTTTTGATTAGAGTTTGAAGTAATTTTGAGGAATCTCATGTCATCCACGTTATGTATCTTGTTCTTGTGCGTAAAGTACTTGTTGAGAAATTTAGGGCATCAAGATTAGGTGATTTCTCTTGAATGATAACTGCTTGTGAGTGTTTTTTACTTCTTTAGATTATGGCATTCTCTTTACTTAGATTATTATCGAGTTTTTTTTCATTAAACTACCAATGCATAAACAATAAAGAGACAAGAGACACAAAATGTAGGTGATCAGCCAGGGCCAAAACCTCTCCAACTTGAGAGGAAAACCCAAACAAATTCTTTTTCTTATAGAGACTTCAATTGATGAATACCAAGACCGAGACTCTTGACTCAACAACCTCTCTAAGACCAAGTCAACTTACTTCAAGTCAAAGTCAATCCTTTGATGATTCAACTGCAATTTCTTCTTCAATGTTTAGCCTTCACTTCTCCAACACAAACTTGAACTTTTTGGCTTCCTTCACTGTAATCTTCGGCGTTTTGCAGTGGACTATTCTTCTTACACATTTGACATATTTGGGATAAATTTTGTCCTTTATTTCTTCGCTTAACTAAAGAGGATCTCTATGTTAACTTGGCATGAAGTATAGATAAGTTTCTTGCCTTCACTCAGACTCTCGAAGTTATGCAATTCAACTTCTACGCAATGTGTGTGCTCCAACCTTTCCTCGCACGTGTGACAAACAAACCTGCAATTTCTTCGATTTTCCCTTCTGTTGTCACTCACTGAAATATGAGTTTCAGTTGATCAAAGTTGCCAAAGAGCAGTGAAGTTTGAAGCCATCTTCCAGGCTAGATGCACTGAAAGCCAAATCAGATCTTCTCCATTGCATAGTGCTCGGAATAAGCTTTCCAACGGTAGGTGGAAGTCAAAAAATAGACTCCTGGCTTAGAAGTTAAAGCAAGTAGAAGATACCCTTTCAAAGCTAGAAAACAAAGAAAAAATAGCTAAGGGTCATGGCCATCGCAAATTGCAATCGACGTCTTTCTAGAATAATAGCTGTGGAAGGCAGCGAAACCTGCGATCCGTCAATATCGCAAATCGCAAATCAGCGATCGGAGACCCATGGAGCATTGCGTATCGACGGTTCATGATGAGCACCAATATCACGTATCGACGATTGCAAGTGCAAAAGGGTGCACGCAAGCACTTGGTCATGAAAATCGTCGAGAATTGGACTTTAGTGTTAAAGCGTTGGGAGAGGCCAATTTCATTTAACAAAGGAAATCAGCTGCAAAACTTGAGGCAAGCGGGCCTTTTCTCTCTCCTCCAAGGGGCCACGTGGCAGAGCACCATTAGTCCAGATGAATCCATAGGATCGCTGACGTCAGCATGATGTGGCAGTACGAAGGACACTTGGCACGCAGATTCGACATTTTCAACGGTCCTTTGGGGGAATTTCTGGGTGACACGTGTCACCACTCAAGAGGTGCCACATGGCACTGATGATGTCATCAACCCCACAATCGGCGATCGCACAAAGCAAATGTTATTCATCCTCACACCCTCTCCTACATTGCAATTGCGATATGCTCGATATTTTATACAATGGAGTTAAAAGGCTATCAGGTCAGTCCCTTTCAAAGGCTGCATGCTTAATAAACGACTCCCATCTCTGGACGACTCAGATCAACTCCACTAGATCAATGGTTCCTAGGGATTTTCGCCCCCCCCCACCCGCCATGTTTCCCTTTATCAGCGAGGGGGGGGGGGTCCGAAAAGTGGTTTACCCTTAGGGCCCCTCTGCTACGTGTCTCTCTCGTGTTATTTCTCTGCTACATGTCTCTCGTGTTATTTTGCACCCCCTCTCACTTATCGCTTACCACTTACCACTCATGCCCCCCTCCGGAAACCACTCATCCTCACACTCTCTCCCACCAAAGGCCCTAGAGCCCGAGGACTAAGCACTCGGTAACAACCCCCCTGTCTTATGAAAAGAAATGTAGGCAGAGGCTAAACCAAAGGGGGCCAAGGAGCATCGACTATCACCGTTATGCAGCGCCTCCCAGAGTAAAAGTACCGTTGCCGTTAAGACTCGATAGTATAGTACAAGGCTTTGAAGGTGAATGGGTCGGACACTGTGGCATTTAATAAGGAAGATGGAGTATTCAAACCCGATAAAGGCTAATTTAGAAACGCCCTCTGTGACACGGAACCAGGGACGCCACTGATAGAAGTAAACGAGGACTTGGTAGTTCGGGAAGAATTGATTATCTAGCATGGTGCCTACTACAGAGAGAAAACGAAGTACCACCCAACGGTCCTTTGCCTCAGTGTTGACATGAAACTGATAGTGCCCACTCCTAGCATTGAAGGATGAATGGTTCAAGCAGTATAGGAAGAAATGACGGGAGTTGGCTGAGCAACACAGGAGGTCATACCGTGAGCAAGCTACAACATGAAGCAGAAGCGAACGTAGGGATGGGCATGAAGTTGTTTTGTTAACATTTTTATTTAATTGATTGATTGATTTGTAGCCTGCAATGTGTCATCATGTAATGAGGCATTTAAGATTTTGTAATGCTTTTGGGCCATAGAGCCATCCCTGGCTAAGACAACTAGTCAACCTGACAACTGAGATTCAGTCGAAGATATTTTGATGTAATGAATGTTCAACGCTCTCTTCACAAAGTTTCAAAAATTCTAAAGAAAACTTTACATGTTATTTTCAGACTGTATAACTTTATAATACAGATCGTTCAGAATATCAAAGAAACGTTGGTAACTCCCCCTTCAAGTATTACAACATGTTATCCCTCTGTTAAAACCCATTATGTTCATGCTCCTTTTTTGAATTCATGCAATTATAGCTACTAGAAATACTTCATACTTCCTCATAGATTCATTTGTATTACTTATTAATGCATGTCCCTATATGAATTGTTGAAATTATATCTTTAAATCTGCGCTACATGAATCATAACATTCAGTCTCTCTTTTGTCCATTATAGCAGTCTGTAACTCAGATAAGTGTAGAAATTCTTGATGCATCAAGCTCTATGTGATAAGTGTAGAATTTTTTATGTTTTAAGCTCTATGTGATGATTTATTCATTCTCCTTGTCTTCTCCTATTTGATCTACAAAATCTTATTAAACTGTAAGTTTTTGAACTATTCGGCCTCCACTATTTTATGCTTATATTTCTGAGATTTGTACATGTGAAGAAGTACCATAAATCCATGTACGTTTTTAGATGGATGAACCAACCCATTCCATTTTATATATACATATAGAATATATGTGATGTGATCCGGACTTAAACAGAGATGCAACAAATTACAGATATAACCATATATATAGAGATGCAACAGAAATAATATTTTATTTTATTACTTTAAAACACTGAAATAGGCTTACAAACAGAAATGGAAATAAACTAACTAGGGCGATGGTAGCTTATCTCTGAGAAGAGATGTGGCGGCTACATGCCTCTGAACTGTGTTACAATGAGGCTTGAAGGCCTATTTATTGTTGAGAAACAATGGAAAACTCTAAACATTCAAAAACCTAACCCTAGAAGATGAAACACCAAACTGTGGGCCCCGTTTGGGTAAATTGGTACATCAACTTCCCGGAGTCGTAACTTTGGCATACGATCTCCGTTTGACGTGCATAATATCTCGTTCGAAAGATCTATCCGAGAAATACAACTTTGGGAAGAACAACATTGGTCCATGCTCCCATATTGCTCCTAGTTTTCCTAAAAACGTCGTTTAGGGCCTTAAAACAACGCCGGAAGTTTAAGACCCGAAAAATTGCTATAAATAGTAAACTGTGCTACAATTAAGAAAACTGAAAAGTTGAAAGAAACAATGGTGGGTGTCCAAGTGGAATTGGTGGGTGGCCACCAATATCCACCTGGATCATTCCTCCCCCCTTAGGAAGCAATGGTCCCCATTGTGTTGAGTTCCTCCATGAGATGAAGAAATTTCCCCTGAACTTGGTCCCTGGTGAGCCACTTGCCCTGGTGAATGAGTTGCCTTGCTTTGACAACTCGATATAGTGGGATATTCCGCTGGTGAGTGTGCTTGATCTGTGTGTCCATGATCCGATCAGTTGCAGCTTGTTCCATGCAATCTGGAATTAACTCTATGGGTGTGAGATGTTCTGCAATGTCAGATGTGTCTAGTAATGGTGGAAAGTATGACCGAATGTGTTAGGTCCCTATACTACTAGTGTAACCCCTTATTGTTATTAGTACAACCCTTTCATTATATTTTTGTGCCTATATACTCCCCATATTGTTATTATGGTGTCCCATAGAAGCCCACTATTGTTATTATTGTGCCCTTACATTATTATTGTTATGTCGACTTTGATTATATTATGACCCCTTAGACTCCTATATATAGAAAGGAGGTCTTGTCATTTGTATCATCAAAGAATTGTTTATTTGTTTAATGTAAAGGAGGTTTCCCCTTCGAAAACGCTAAATTCTAAGGCATTGATCTATCTTTTCTATCTTTTTGTGAGCTGGTTCCATAACATTTGGTATCAGAGCTTTGGATTTTAGGGTTTCGCTGCTCCAAACATGTCATCGTGGCATTTGCGCTATAATTTTTTTCTACGACATTTTAGATGCTACAAAAAAACCCATTTGGGTTGAAATCGTTTTGAACCTCCGGGCCAAATTTCAGACCTTTTCACACTATATTTGCGGAGATATGATCTGAGAAAGTTGGCCTTTTTGCAGACTCACGAATTACATTCCAAACAGGTGACCTGAGGAAAATAGTCATAACTTTTGTTTTGAGCATCAGATTGAAATTTCATAAGAAGTTGCAAAAAGATGACGGACTGTAGTTTCCTGTGTATATTTTTCAGATCCTAAGGTCAAAATAGTGACACGTGGCACTTCATACAAGTTCGCTCTTCTGAAAAAGTATATAATCAGGTCATTTTGGGAGATTGTGCATAACTCTCTTGGAGAATCCAATTCTGATCAGAGTTGCGGGGTTAGAAAGAGGACTTAGAGGGCTACTGCAGGAGACAATTTCAGAACTTTGAGATCTGAAAGTACAGAGTTACAATCATTTCAAGATCGAGCTCTTGAAATAAAAAAAGACGATATGAGGAAATTTGATGGAAATGATCCGGTAAATTGGATACTACAGATAGAGAAATATTTTGATTTACATGGTGTACCACTATTATAAAAGTTATGTATTGCATCTTCATATCTAGAACAAGATCAATTTTTATGGTATAAAGGGCTTTGTTCTCGTAAACAAGTTGTTACGTGGTCAATTTTCACGAAGGAAATGATAGCACATTATGAGGATACAAAGAGCAACACCTTCTTTAGAGCAACACCACAACAATTGGAAGAAAAAGAGCAAAAAGGCTTTGTTACAAAGTGGAAAGCAAAATTATGGCAACAAGGAAGTCTATCCCTCACAACTATAAAGATGGAAGTGTTGTTTCTCCTAGCCTTCCTTCCACAACCTACAAGGGTTACACTACAACAATTGGAAGAAAAAAGAGAAAAAGGGCTTTGTTACAATTGTGATAACAAATACATTAAAGGTCATAAGTGTGTTGAGAAGAAATTATTTTACATAGAGTATGAAGAGGAGGAAGAAAATGATCAAGAAACATCAAAAGAAGAGGATATATGCCAAGACCCAACCCTAGAGAAAGAAGAAATGAATCCGTCCATATCTTGTAAAGAATTGGCAAGAATTACCACTCCTCAAACTCTCAAGGTAGGAGGACATATCAAGAAGAAAAAGGTGCAAGAAGTGAAAGATCACATCAAGAAAAAAGAAATGAATCCAACCATATCTTGTAATGGATTGGCTGAAATTACCACTCCTCAAACTATCAAGATAGAAAGACATCAAGAAGAAAAATGTTGAAAAAGTGAAAGATCACATTGAGCATCAAAAAATGAATCCAACCATATCTTGTAATGCATTGGAAGAAATTACGACTCCTCAAACTCTTAAGATGGAAGGACATATCAAGAAGAAAAAGATTCAAGCAGTGAAAGATCACATCGAGCGTCAACAACAAGTTCTTCAACTTTTAAAGGATAATGCCCCTTTGGTGCATAATCGAATGAATCAACATGTAGATCAACATCATAATGAAAAAAGTTTTGATGTAGGTGATTGGGTATTTTTACGACATTATCTCAAGCAAGCTATTTATGAGAAGGAAATGTTGGCAATACTACATGTACTTAAGAAACGATGACCTTACCCAAGGGGAAGACACTTTAAGGTAAAAATAGATCATGATAGTCTTAAATACTTTTTAGAACAAATATTATCTTTAGAAGAACTGAAAAAAAAGGGTCACAAATATGTTGGGTTATGACTTTGACATCATCTACAGAAAGGGAAGAAAATTTTTGTTGCAGATGCACTCTCAAGAAAGAATGAAGATGTGGAAGCATTGTTTTGTGCTATTTCTATTATCCAACCAGATTGGGTAAACGAAGCAAGGGATGAATGGAACAAGGACGAATAATGTGGCCACTCATTCAAAAGTTGCAGAAGATCCCAATTCAAACAATATTGCCAAAACTTGATGAGGAAGGAAAAATCATATTGGAACCTGGAGCAGTCACAGAAACAAGAACCCGACAGCTACGAAATTAATCAATTTCAAAGTATCTCATCAAGTGGAAGAACTTACCCGCTGAAGATTCCACATGGGAGGAAAAGAATTTTATACAAAAGCATCAAGAACTACTCAAGCTTTGAAGACAACACTTTTTGAAGGAGGGGCATGTTAGGTCCCTATACTACTAGTGTAACCCCTTATTGTTATTAGTATAACCCCCTCATTATATTTTTGTGCTCATGTACTCCTCATATTGTTATTATGGTGTCCCATGGAAGCCCACTATTGTTATTATTGTGCCTTTACATTATTATTGTTATGTCGGCTATGATTATATTATGACCCCTTAGACTCCTATATATAGAAATAAGGTCTTGTCATTTGTATCATCAAAGAATTGTTCATTTGTTTAATGTAAAGGAGATTGCCCCCTCGAAGAGACTAAATTCTAAGGCATTGATCTATCTTTTCTATCTTTTTGTGAACTGGTTTCATAACAGAAGGCGGTCCACATTGAACACTGAGTGTAGGATAAGGAATGGGGGAACGCTGAGCTCAAATGCATTGTCTCCCACAACCTTGGTAATGGTGTAAGGACCATATCGGAGTGGTCTGAGTTTTTGATAGGCTTCGGTAAGGCGTTCCTTTCGCAAATGCAACTAGACTTTGTCGCCCCCCTGAAACTTGTGTGGCACCCAATATTGATCATGTCACTGCTTGTACTTGGTATTTGATTTCTCCAGAATGTTGTGGATTTGCTAGCGAATATGTTGGATGTGCTCAATGAAGTTGTTTCCCTTATCTGTTTCGGACTGGACATGAGCTGAATCTGCGTGAGTAGTTGCAAATGGCATGACCACATTAATGGGACATAGTGGCTGGAATCCCAAGCCCACCTGAAAATGGTTGTGGCCAGTCGAGCTGTGGAGAACCCGGTTGTAAATGTGTTGAACATAGGGGAGGCTCTCATCCCATGTGCATGGATGCTTTGAATTGTACATGCGTAGAAAGTGTACGATCACCATGTTGACAACCTTTGTCTGGTCATCAGTTTGAGGATGGAAGGTTGTGGACTTGGTGAGTTTGGTGTCCAACATCGATCAGAGACTGGACCAAAATGTACTGAGGAACCCGCTATCCCGACCTGAGATGATAGACTGTGGGATCCCAAAGTGTACCCATACTCGTTCAAAGAAGATTTTAGCAGTGGTTTCTGCTGTGATATTCTTCTTGCAGGCCGCCATAATGGCCATCTTCGAGAACATGTCGACAACCACAAAAACACAGTCATTTCCATGCTTAATAGAAGGAAGGCCTGACATGTAATCCATGAAGCTGGATTCCCAAGGTCGACTAGGGGTAGGCAGCGGGGTATAGAGGCCTTGCTTCTTGATGGTCGGTTTGGAAATGGTGCAAGCAATGCATGATCTGATGTACTTCCCGACATCTTGTCGAAGATTCGGCCAATAGAAATACTTGTGCAGTTCTGCCACTGTTTTCTCGACCCCGAAATGCCTAACAGCCCGATTATAGTGTGCTTCCCAAATCATCTTGGCACACTCGCTTGAAGAAACACAAAGGTGACCTAGGTGGCATAACAGGGTATCCTGGAGGTGAAAATCTGGAACACACTGACCCTCCAAGAGGGTCTGGTATGTGTGGCCGAATTCTGAGTCACTTTTGTATAGAAGTGGCCAATCAGAGGTCTCGTGCCCACAAGATTTGAGCACGGTGATTAACGCCATGATTGGTGGTCGATTGAGGCAATCTGCAACATTATTGGTGTTTCCCTTCTTATACTTGATATTCAAATGGATCTGTTGTAGGTATGTGGACCACTTCTGGATCATTCTGCAATTTCCCTTGGGTCTGTATGAACTGCAGGGGTCAGTGCTCTGTGTGGATGACCATTTCCTTCCCCAAAATGTAATGCTTCCATTGTCAGCAACGCTGCACAATGGAATACATCTCTGTCATAAGTGGGATACTTCTGAACTGTGTCTGAAAGTGTCTCACTGTGATATGCCACTGGATGCCCGTGTTGAGTAAGGATTACCCCAATAGCATAGTCAGAGGCATCTGTCTCAACCTCAATTGGTTGTTGCAAATTTGGTAATGCGAGCATTGGTGCCGAACAGAGATGATCTTTCAACTCTGTGAATGCCTTCTGTTGAGATCCAGACCAAAAGAATTTCGCTTTCGCTCCTCCCTTGGTGACTTGACTCAAGGGCCAAGTGATATGAGAAAATCCCAAAACGAACCTGTGGTAGAAGTTGGCAAGACCTAGAAAGTTGCAAAGCTCTGTTAGAGTGGTTGGAGATGGCCAATCCTGAATGACTTGGATCTTGGCTGGATCCACATGCACCCCCCGTTCATCAATAATATATCCTAGATACTGAACCTGGGTCATGCTAAAAGTGAATTTCTCCAAATTGGCACATAACTTGTGTTGCTAGAGTGTTTGGAGAACCTCTCTGATGTGGTGGAGGTGCTTTTCCCAACTCTAGCTGAAGATCAGGGTGTCATCCAAGTATACCACTACAAATGAGTTGGTGAATGGCCGCAAGATGTCATTCATTAGCCTCATGAAGGTCGCAGGAGCATTCGTCAATCTGAAAGGCATAACCAACCATTCGAAAATGCCCTCCTTCGCTTTGAAGACAATCTTCCACACATCGGAGGGTTCGATTGGTACCTAGGGTGTGAAGTATGAAAGTGTTCCCTCTGCGAACAGAAGCAACCCCTCTAGCCCTAGAGTGGGTCTAGACACAGCGAAGACAAAACAACAATTGATTCCCTTAAATAGTCATCGTTGGAGGCCTACCTCAAACCAGTGGTTGATGAAGTTCCGTTGCGCTGCTCCAGCTTCAGTTTCTTCTCCTCAATGAGCAATCAACCTAAAACCCCACAAGAAAACAACAGAGCACATAACCGAGAAAAACAATGATCTATTTACTCATAAAGTCAAGAAATCATGAGCTATCAAGTAAATTACATACAAGACATAGGAAATCATCATTGATTGTATTAATAATGAATAAAAAAGAAAGCTTACAACCAAGTCTTGACATCGCAAGCCTTCTCGGAGGGTCCAGCGAGTATGTTTCTTCAAGCATTCATTCTCAAAGATGGGTTTCCCAAATAAACAATATCTCTCTCTCACTCACAAGCTTTAATACAAAGTTAAGGGCACTCCACAAGCCCCTACAAACTATTAGCAATCCCACACTTGTCACACTCACACCAAAGCTATCTACTAAACTCAAAATCACTAACAGCACTGCCCAACCAAAAGAACTAGCAGATCATAGCAATGGTGAGTGATTTTATAGGAGAATGAGTCTCCATGAAATGAGGGAGAGAGAGATTATCCTCAAAGAAGGTAGCACAAAAGACGTAACTACCATCCCAGAGGAGGGAGGGCGACCCAAACTAACCCAACAACCAGGTCTAGAAACATCCAGAAAGTCGACTGTTAGAACAAATTCGCCCAATCTGGATCGTCGCTAGCCGTAAACAATGCATGCAGACCAGTCGTTGCGTAAATAGTTAATAGCCTCGGGCCGGGCTTTTGAAATTCGACCGTCGCAGGAAACATGTGTACACCTGCGACGGGGTCGCGATGAGACCATTTATGACAGGGGACCGTCGTGTATATTAAGGGTTTACTCGCGATGAGGCAAAAAATTAGGGAATGAGGGTCAACTTGCAGCATTAGAGAGCATTTGCTTAATCTTCTTACAGCAGTGGGAAGATATGAACATGTTTATTTGACACATGACACAGCAGAGGGACTGAGATGAGGACAGTGACAAATTACTGTGTAACAGATGCCCCCTAAAGCATGAAGCCCAAGAGAGTGGGAGGGGTGAAATGCTTTATGAAACTGTCTGAACTAAAACACCACCTTGAAGAATCGGTAGGCGCAAGTACAACTAATATCTCTGATAGTGAAATACATGTAGTCTAGGGATGGGTGCAGCGATCCAAAAGACATATGAAACTTGGTCTGTGGTATGGACACAGCCACCTAGTTGATAAGACCATGATAATGATAAAGGTATGGTCGCAGCCATCCATGAAGACTCAGGTATGGTCATAGCCATCCATCAAAGAGTCATGTATGTAATCACAAACCAATCCACGCAGCCCGAACATATTTAATCTTAGTCCGGGGCCTTGAAACCAAACCAATCATAGTACAAATTATAGCATGCGAATAGATGCGCTGAAGTCGAGCATGATAGAAAGTCGCTTGATTACCGATCAATGAGGGGAACCATTAACAAGCGCGAGAGAAACCACCAATAATGCCAATGGCTCTCAAGGTACTGTCCAGTACAATCCACTAAGTGTGAAAATATGAGCTGAAGTCGAACACTCATGGAATCACCCAATCGAAGACCAATGATGAAAGTCTGTCGTTAGGCGCGAAGAACTTGCCATTGAGGCATGCAAGCTCCAAGGTACCGAAGGGGATCTCTAGATCAATCTCCTGGATAATGAGCTGGCGTTGATAGGAGACGATTCGTCACAGGAGGGCCATAATGTTTCCCCCATCAACGACACAAGATAAGGAACAAGTGGTAGATGGTGAAACAGAGTATCAGAGGAGGAGGTAAGGGTGTGAACTGTAGAAGGATTATACTCTTGAACATATCGACGACACGACTCCGAAAGGTGACAGCATTTTGGTACCAAGGGATCGGAGGTCTGACGGAGACAACATGGACGAAATGGAATGAGGCAAAATGGCAACCCAAAATGCCCGGGAAGGCCAATGACTATGTGAGGATATCCCAACTCGACGAGAAGCAAAAGTGTCGATATTCAAGAGTGACTAGCTACCGTAGGTAACCAATGACGACTTCCAAATTTTCCCCCACCATTGCTGGCGAGTACTCCAATTATTTTTTCAAACAAGCTTGAAGGGGATAGCATATGTTTGTAATATAAGTTCAACCTTCAGACAAATCCAACCTAGCAATAGTTTAATGAGCCCTAGGGAGGAGAAGCTCGAGTCTCGTCATGGTGACGAGTCCAATGTCGTCAGGGTTTAACGAGTCTGACATAGGGGAAACCCAGAGTCTTTTTCATGTTTAGAGAGTTTGAAAAAGACACGGAAAAGAAAACTTTAGGGGGGTCCTTTTTCGTAAATTTGTGTCCCTCGAATCCGAAAAAGTATAAAATAATACTTGAGAGAAACGCTTGACCATTACGATTAAGGAGTACTTTTCGTAATTAGTGGCCCCGATCTGAAAAATTAAAAAAGCGATCGAAGACACGTCGTTTCATAACCACAATCGAACTTGAAACGACAAAAGTCCAGCGATCTTTTCACATTTATACGGTCGAAAAAGCGCTGAAAGTGGACCGCCTT
The DNA here is from genome assembly GCA_031772625.1 of Pinus tabuliformis. Lineage (NCBI taxonomy): Eukaryota > Viridiplantae > Streptophyta > Pinopsida > Pinales > Pinaceae > Pinus > Pinus tabuliformis. The sequence continues at coordinate 1,601,851,557 of CM062820.1, forward strand.
TTTATTCTGTTTAACGAGTCAAAAAGGAAAAACTCTGCAATCTTTTCATTTTTTTACGAGTTAGAAAAGAGCTAAAAGGAGACTCGTCCTAGAGGAACGAGTGGTATAAAGGATAGCAACTGGTTTCGACAATGGTGGAACTGCTCAAAACATATAATGGTCAAGAGGCTAGCTAATAAAACCACTCATCACTGCAATTTCTCAGGAGAGGAAAAACAAGCTAAGTGAAAGCATATGATCGGCCAAAGAGATGGTGGCAATGGAATGAAAGAACCAAGGCTCATCTAGTAGAATTTAGCGGACAAAAACACGACAATCACAAAATGTAAATCGAGTATGGGTTCATTTTTACACAAGCTTGAACCATGGAGAACTCTGCTTGGATTCGGTTTCATGTTTACACAAGCTTGAAACGAAAAACTATGCTTGTTATAAGTTCGCATGCCCCTAGCATAATGACGCAAATCGAGGTCCATGCCCCCCAAGCTTCATCGCATTCAACGAGGTGCATGGAATGAAAGTTCACTTTCGAGATCTTGGAAAGACTCGACTCAGACTTTACGAGATCTTAATCAAATACTCGATTTGGAAAAAGGGAGTGGGTTCATTTTTTAATGAGGTTGACACCGTAAAAGAACTATCCTGATAACCCTTGTTTCATTTTTTAGCAAGCTTGACACAAGACAAGGAACTATGCTCGATGATCTTTGTTTCATTTTTTAACGAGGTTGACACAAGATCAAACTATCAGCGGACTCCTTGTTTCATTTTTTAACGAGGTTGACACAATATAAGAAACATCCTCGGAACTCCTTGTTTCATTTTTTAACGAGCTTCACACAAGACAAAGAACTATGCTCAGCACTCCTTGTTTTCATTTTTTAACGAGGTTGACACAGGAAATAAATTGTCCTTGGATCCTGTTCATGGGTCATACGCAAACATGACTCCTAAGAGATCTTCACTGGATGGAAGAATCACGCTCTGGGAGGAACACATGTCATTAGACACCAATGGCAGATCAGGTTCCAATGTCCCCAATACATGATGTACGAGACCATTTGCATAATCATCAGTAGAGGCGGAGACGGAACGGGTAGCCACATAATTGACATGTGGCAAAGAAGGTACTACTTGCGGATAAGAACCAATGGGGGATGACGGTGGTATAGGAGGCACCGGGTGACTAAAGAACGACAATTGATCAATAGTCACCATTCTTCCATTGTGTGGAAAACAAACCACACAGAAAAGTGAAAAAACAAGAGCCTCCATGGCATAAATATAGTCATGACCAAGGAGAAGACTGAAATCTAAAGCACCTTGGACAACCATCACGTCGATATAGATGGTTTTTCCTCCCAAAGTAACAGGGAACTTCGGAAGGATCCCTAAAGGTTGACTGGTTCCTCTGTCAAATGCCAACAGATTTTGTGTGACCGGCACAAGCTGTGGGGAGCCCAAATCTTGCCAAGTAGTGAAAGGCATGAGGCTAACCGACGCACCTTCATCCAAGACAGTGCCAGGTACTGCCTTATCATAGGCATGTACTGTAATCTGGAAAGGCACATAGGATGGAAGGTGGAAAGCAGTCAAGTGACTCCAGTCGAAGGAAATGACCAAACTACTTGGTGGGGGTATCATATGATTGCCCCCATGCTCTACAGGAACCGAAGAAGGACTCTCTTGATCAGCAGGGATAGGAGGGTCATTTTCGGACTCAGGAGAATCCGACGAGATGAGAAGAACATGAGCATGATGCTCTTCTGAAACAGAGTGATCAACGGGTGGTGAACCAAAGTCGACACTCTCTCCGACCAATGGTTGGTCTGGAACAGGCTTAGCACAGCCAAGCTCGGAAAGAGGAGGACAGAGAAGAGAAGAATCTAAGTCAATCTCTTTGTCAACGGGGAGAGGGCCTGAATAGAACCTCTGATAACCAATGGGAATTCGGGGTGAAGAAGCTGTAAGACTTTCCAAAACGGTGGAAGCTTTATTCATGAGCGGACAAAGGTGAAGGAGATGGTTGTCTTCACACATTCTACAGGGGAATCGAATCCTCCCTTTCTTCTTACCACTACCAGTTGATAGGATAGCATCGTCATGATCTTCAGAGGACGATGAGGGGCGAGCCAGATCATGAGACCAAACTTCTAAGATCCTGAGAATGCCAGGACAATCACAAAGAAGATGGTTTCCCTTACACAATTTACAAAGAAATTTAACCTTCCGCGGAGGAGCAGAAGGTGGCATGACATGTGATGTACTTGGAACATGAGCTGGATGGGTGGCCAGACGCTTATCCAACTTCTTCTTCTTCTTCGTCTTCCTCTTCTTCTTCTTATCCTCCTGGTTACTGGATGTAGAACTTTCACCAGGCGAAGGAGGAGAGGAGGAGGAAGAAACAAGGGAAGAAGGCATAGGCTCAACCTTGGAATCATCGTGTCGTGATTCAAATGAAGGAGACGGTGGGATAGGAGTCATGACACTCGGGACCACCGAGGTTGAAAACAGCCAAACGGGCAAACCGATGGTTAACCCAGGCAAGGATAATGTTGCCATATACAGAGCACTAGCATTTCCAAAAGGAGGAAACGGACCAGGAGTTCCATCTGGGGGAAGACCTTGGCTGGTAGACTCAGGGAATGTGGCCATCAGAAACGAACATGAAAAACACTTGCCCTGTAATCAAAAACTCGAACTATTACCAGGAATATTTCGTGGGCGGTAAATTTTATGACATAGGAGCAAAACTGGACCTTTTCATGTTTCAAGAGTCGATAAAAGGATGAAAAGGTGACTCTATCTCTTTTGAGTTTTAATGAGCCTAAAAGGACAAGTGCTCAGATGAACCTTTTCTTTTAAGGAGTCCGAAAAGGAATGAAAGTGACTACTCGCCAACTTGTGGAGTCGCCAACTTGTGAAGTAGGAAAGTGTTCCTTCTGCAGACAGAGGCAACCCCTCTAGCCCTAGAGTGGGTCTAGTCACAACAAAGACAAAACAACAATTGATTCCCTTAAATAGTCATCGTTGGAGGCCTACCTCAAACTGGTGGTTGATGAAGTTCTGTTGTGCTACTCCAGCTTCTATTTCTTCTCCTCAATGAGCAATCAACCTGAAACACCACAAGAAAACAACAAAGCACGTAACCGAGAACAACAATGATCTATTTACTCATAAAGTCAAGAAATCATGAGCTATCAAGTAAATTACATACAAGACATAGGAAATCATCATTGATTATATTAATAATGAATCAAAATCAAATCTTACAACCTAGTCTTGACGTCGCAAGCCTTCTCGGAGGGTCCAGCCAGTATGTTTCTTCAAGCATTCACTCTCAAAGATGGGTTTCCCAAATAAACAATATCTCTCTCTCACTCACAAGCTTTAATACAAAGTTAAGGGCACTCCACAAGCCCCTACAAACTATTAGAAATCCCACACTTGTCACACTCACACCAAAGCTATCTACCATACTCAAAAGCACTAACAGCACTGCCCAAGCAAAAGAACTAGCAGATCGTAGCAATGGTGAGTGATTTTATAGGAGAAGGAGTCTCCATGAAATGAGGGAGAGGGAGCTTATCCTCAAGGAAGGTAGCAAAAAAGACGAAACTACCATCCCAGAGGAGGAAGGGCGACCCAAACTGACCCAACAACCAGGTCTAGAGACATCGACTGTTAGAACAAATTCGCCCAATTTGGATCGTCACTAGACGTAAACTAAATCTCCGCGACGGCATCGTGAAGAGGCAATGCATGCAGACCAGTCGTCGTGATAAATAGTTAATAGCCTCGTGCCGGGATTTTGAAATTCGATCGTCACGGGAAACAGGTGTACACCTGCGACGGGGTCGCGATGAGACCATTTATGACAGGGGACCGTCACGTATATTAAGGGTTTACTCGTGACGAGGTAGAGACTTATCGAATGGGGATCAACTTGCAACATCAGAGAGAATTTGCTTAATTTTATTACAATGGTGGGAAGATATGAACATGTTTATTTGACACATGACACAACAGAGGGACTGAGATGAGGACAATGACAAATTACTGTGTAACATAGGGATATCCTGACTTCAAATCGATCTTGTTGAAATATTTTTCCCCCTTAAATTGGTCCAACAGGTCATCAATCTGTGGGATCGTGTACCTATTACAAACAGTGATATTGTTCAGTGCCTGATAGTCAATATAGAGTCTCCAATTCCCATCCTTCTTTTGTACCAACACGATCGGACTCCCACAGGGCGATGAACTTGGACGGATATGACCTTTCTGCAGTAGCTCCTGAATATGCCTCTTGATTTCATTGTTCTCCAGAATGAAGCGCCGATAGATTGTGTTGAAAATAGCAACAAGAAATGCTAAATATAGAAGCGCTTAAAATAGCACTACCATAAATAGCATTTTGGGATACCTTCCTATTTTAGTTAGTCCCTGAACTAAAATAGAGAAGTAAAATTCGAATTTGTTCTTAGCAGTTGTTTGATTAATAATTAATTAATTCATCTTGAGTTAATTAGTTGGAGAAAATCAAACATGAAGTCTATGTGAGGACATGCAACAGTTATCCCATTGATTAAGGAATTTATCCCTTAGTTAAAGAGATAAGGATGAGTTGTAATTAGTTAGCTCAGTTAACTGAGTTAATCCTAGTTAGATTAGTTCAAATAGTTTTTTGAACTAATTATGAGTTCAGTTAGTTAATGCATGCGTGCATGTAACTACTGCATTTCAGATAACTGAATATTCTCTCATAAATAACTCATGCATGTCAATTCAAACAGAGACCCAGTTGAGATCAGATGATGGGACAATGTACTATCATTTGTAGGAATATTCCTTGGAGGATATCTCTTGCATGCGCAAGGAATTCATTCCTTGGAGATTGCGCAGTTATTTTTGGGTTTGGTGAGTGTGTGATGAGGCCAATTCACACAGGTGGTAACATTAGACCCCAAGAGAAACTGCGCAAGAAAATAGGAGGCTTGGAGGGCAGAGGGAAGACATATCTTGTGTCTATTCAGCCTGTGAGCTGTATTGTTGGATTGTACTTAGAAGAATATAGCTTGTGAAGTTGATTCTTTGTGTAATTTGAACATATTTCCACTTGTATGATAATACAGAGATAGGGGTTTTAGGTTGAGGCTTTCCCCAGAGTATTCTTCTGTGTTCATGTGTGATTGATTTCTCATTCTCAGTTATATGTGTTCTATTTGATCTTGCTCATATTCGATTAAGCTTCCGCAAGTTTGTTTTAGAAGTAGATATTGTATTTTGCTTTAGTATATTGCATAATCTGTTGATCTACAGTGAGAATTTATACAAGGTATTAGAGAAAAGGTGATCAAAGCGAAGAACAGTATACAAGAAGAGAGAAATTCAAAGTTTGAGGTTCATGAATATAGAAATCGAGTTCTTATCACATCTCCATTTCACCAATGGCATTCAACGGTTTAAGACTCGAGTATGCCCTTGATGGTAGCTCGAATTATATAGCTTAGAAGGATCACATGGAAGCAGTATTAGAGGATAACAGTGTAAAGGACTTCATTGATCAAAAAGTCCCCAAGCCGGCAGTGGCTAATGCTATAGAGTTAGAAGAATGGAAGAAATGTGTGGCTAGAGCAAGGAGAATCCTTCTAGAGGGAGTTCAAAACCACAGTCTCGAGTCTCAATGGGAAGGAGACACCGTTTTCGATGTGGAAAACATTGAAAGATCTATATTAGAACAACAGTGATCAGAGGAAGCTGACGCTGAAAGACAAGCTTCGGAAAATCAAGTGTGAAAAGGGTGACATGATCTCTACATATCTGAACAAGCTCACCACCCACAACGATGAGCTTGGAAGTGCAGGGATCACGATAGCTGATGATGACATGGTGAGTCTTGCACTCCTTGGTCTTCCTAAGAGTTGGCATAGCTACCAAGACTCGGTTAATGGAAGAGAGAAACTGCCAGATTAAGAACGAATTTGGTCAGATCTGATGCAGGAGGAGATAAGAAGAAGCACCAGAGATGGATCTTCATCAAAACAAGATGATGAAGAAAATCTAGTCTTAGCGAGTAAGGTGAGGAAGGGGAAAGGGAAGGTGTCCCATTCCAAATTGAGTTCTTCTGATGGTGGGAAGAAGTTTGACAAATCGAAAGTGCGATGCTGTCATTGTCATGAAATGGGCCATTATGCTACGAACTCTCCACAGAAGAAATCCAAGAAGGGATCTAATGGTGAGGCACTGGCCTCACAGTTTGAGTTGGATTTCTCTCTTATCGCATGCATGGTTTCATCCATGGTGGGATGTGTTTGGTACCTGGACAGTGGAGCTTCATTCCACATGTCAGGTGACAAGAATCTTTTCAGTACCTTGGAGGAGAAGGATCTCTAGATGCGGATCGAGATGGGCATTGATGGAAAGTACCGTGTTTCAAGTGAAGGTACGGTTGTGTTTCAAAGGGAGCATAGAGCTCCCCTCACCCTCACTGATGTAAAGTATTTACCAGGTCTGAAGAAGAATATTGTGTCCATTGTTATGCTAGAAGATAAAGGCTATGATGTAGTCTTTAGTAAAGGAAAGGTATTCCTGAGGCATCTCGGCACTGGACAGACCAAGCGAATCAGGATTCGAGTAAAGAATCTCTATAAACTAGAGGTATACCACTGTGCTGCATTGAGTTCCAAAGCTGAGATGGTGCAGAGCCAAGATGTTGACGAGTTATGGCATAGAAGATTGGGCCACTTACACCATGGAGCCCTGAAAATCATGCAACAGATTTGTATCGGACTTCCCAAGGGAAAACTGGAGCAGAAGAATACATGCAAAGGTTGTACCTTGGGTAAGTATGCGAAATCTTCCTTTCCAAATAGAGACAGTAGAGCTGGAGCAATCCTGGAGCGAGTTCACACAGATGTTTTTGGACCATTCTCTACAACCTCCACAGCTAAACAAAGGTACTTGTTATTTTTATTGATGATTTTTCTCGTAGATGTTGGATCTACTTTATGCAAAAGAAGGATCAGACCTTCTTGAGGTTTTGTGAGTTTAAAGCCTTGGCAGAGAAAGAATATGGAAAGAAAATAAAAGCCTTGTGTAGCGACAATGGTGGAGAGTATGTCTCCCAATAGTTTAAGGACTTCTGCACTGCAGAAGGAATTAAACGGGAGTTGATAGCACCCCATAACCCATAGCATAATGGGGTGGTCAAAAGGAAGAACATATCGATTATGGGAGCAGCTCGAGCGATGTTGCATGACTAAAGCCTACCACTGCATTTGTGGGCTGAGGAATGCAATACAGTAGTATACTTGCAGAACAAAAGCCCACACCGTATACTGGGAATGAAGACACCTATGGAGACCTCTTTCGGGAAGCGACCAGATGTGAGTCACTTCCGAATCTTTCGGTCATCGGTTTATTGCCATGCGACCAAAGATGCCCGAAAGAAGCTAGATCCAGCAGCTGAGTTGGGAATACTTGTGGGATACACAAATACACCTCACAACTATTGGGTGTTCCTGCCTACCAGTCAGAGGACAGTGGTACGCAGAGATCTGAAGTTCGACGAGCAGAAAGCCATGCGAGTATCACTTGAGAGGGAGCTCAAGTTGCATGCAGAGGAGGAACTTTCAGTTCCTAAGGAGGAGGAGCCTCAGATTGATGTGGAGCAGCCGCATTAAAAGGATCCAGGAGTGGAGATATCCACTCATGTTGAGTCTTCCAGAGATGGGTGGAAACACTCAAGGGAAGCTGATAGGTTGATGTTAGATGCGAGGGAGAATGTGGGACGGCCATCTTCTTAGTGCAGGCAGAGGAGTTCGCCCGAGCGGTACACTCGTTACATGGCCCTGGTTGGGGAGTGTGTAGAGTCTGAGCCTTCTTCATTTGAGGAGGCAGTGCAACAACCAATCTGGGTTGATGCAATGGTAGAGGAGTAGGACTCCATCATTCGGAACTGTGTTTGGGATGTTGTCCTAAGACCTCAGGACAAGTCAGTGGTGAGTTCCAGATGGCTTTACAAAGTAAAGCATGCAGCTGATGGCAGTGTTGAGAAACATAAGGCAAGGTTTATTGCCCATGGTTTCTCACAAGTCGAGGGGATCGACTATGATGAGACCTTTGCTCCTGTAGCAAAGTACTCATCTATTAGATCGATGTTAGCATTATCAGCTCAGATGGGTTGGAAGATCCATCAAATGGACATGAAGACAACATTCCTCAATGGGAACATTGAGGAGGAGGTGTACATTGAGCAGCTAGAAGGTTTCGAGACTTTCGATCGAGAGTCGCATGTGTGCCAACTCAAGAGGGCTTTGTATGGGCTGAAGCAAGCACCCTGTGCTTGGTACACCAGGATCGAAAACTATTTCACCAGGTTGGGATTCACCAAGAGTGAAGCAGATGCGAACCTTTACCACATCATGGTAGAAGGTAAGCCATTGATCATTGTTCTTTATGTCGATGATCTGATTTTGATAGGTGATGATCAGCGAATCCAATCTTGCAAGGAGGACCTTGCAAGAGAGTTCGAAATGAAGGAAATGGGTCTTATGCACTACTTTCTAGGCATAGAGGTGTGGCAGAAATATGGGGAAGTATTTGTGTCTCAAGGCAAGTATGCCAATGAGATGCTCAGGCGCTTTCACATGGAGAAGTGCAAGCCCATGCAGACTCCTATAGCTTGGAACTGGAGGAAAGAGGATGCTACTTCAGGTGAGGTAGTAGTTGCTACTGTTTATCGGCAGCTTGTCGGTTCACTTATGTATCTGGTGAACACATGACCAGACTTATGCTTTGCGGTGAACCAACTGAGTCAAGCTATGGTTCAGCCTACCAAGATTTTGGAATGCAGCAAAGCATGTGCTGAGATACCTTAGAGGCACATCTCAGTATGGATTATGGTACAGACGGACAGAGGGAGTGAAGCTTCAGGGCTTCATAGATGCAGATTGGGCAGGGAGTCCATCAGACCGAAAGAGTACTTCTAGAGGAATCTTCAACCTTGGTTCAGCTGCAGTTTCCTAGTACAACAGGAAACAGAGATCAGTTGCACTTAGCTCAGCAGAGGCTGAATACATGGCTGCTAGTCAGGCTGCATGTGAGGCCATTTGGATGCGGAAGATTCTAGTGGGATTGTTTGGTCAGAGGATGGATCCAACTGTGATCTACTGCGATAATCAGAGTTGTATCAAACTCTTTGAGAATCCATTTTTTCATGACAGGTCCAAGCACATTGATATCCGGTATCACCATCTTCAAGACTGTGTGGTCAAGAGGATCATGTTGTTGCTGTATGTTTCGACCGAGGAACATGATGCAGATATTTTGACTAAGGCATTATCAAAATGCAAGTTCGAGTTCCACAAAGACAGGATTGGGGTTACTGATAATCCATTTCTTGTTGAGAGGGAGTGTTGAAAATAGCAACAAGAAATGCTAAATATAGAAGTGCTAAAAATAGCACTGCCATAAATAGCATTTTGGGATACCTTCCTATTTTAGTTAGTCCCTGAACTAAAATAGAGAAGTAAAATTCAAATTGTTCTTAGCAGCTGTTTGATTAATAATTAATTAATTCATATTAAGTTAATTAGTTGGATAAAATCAAACATGAAGTCTATGTGAGGACATGCAACAATTATCCCATTGATTGAGGAATTTATCCCTTAGTTAAAGAGATAAGGATGAGTTGTAAGTTGAGTTGTAATTAGTTAGCTCAGTTAACTGAGTTAAGTCCAATTAAGTTAGTTCAAATAGTTTGTTGAACTAATTGTGAGTTTAGTTAGTTAATGCATGCATGCATGTAACTACTACACTTCAGATAACTGAATATTCTCTCATAAATAACTCGTGCATGTCAGTTCAGATAGAGACCTAGTTGAGATCAGATGATGGGACAATGTACTATCAGTTGCAGGAATATTCCTTGGAGGATATCTCTTGCATGCAGAAGGAATTCATTCCTTGGATATTCCACAGTTATTTTTAGATTGGTGAGTGTGTGATGAGGCCAATTCACACAGGTGGCAGCATTGGACCCCAAGAGAAATTGCGCAAGGAAATAGGAGGCTTGGAGGACAGAGGGAGGGCATATCTTGTGTCTATTCAGCCTGTGAGTTGTATTGTTGGATTGTACTGAGAACAGGACAGCTTGTGAAGTTGATTCTTTGTGTAATCTAAAAAAATTTCCACTTGTATGATAATACAGAGATAGGGGTTTTATGTTGAGGCTTTCCCCAGAGTATTCTTCTGTGTTCATGTGTGATTGATTTCTCATTGTCAGTTATATGTGTTCTATTTAATCTTGCTCATATTCGATTAAGCTTTCGCAAGTTTGTTGTAGAAGTAGATCTTGTATTTTGCTTTAGTATATTGCATAATCTGTTGATCTATAGTGAGAATTTCTACATATTGGTCCATTTGGCAACGGTGCACCTGGGGTCAGATCGATGGAGTGCTTGACCTGACAATGTAGAGGAACCCCTGTGGGGGAGATGAAGATGTCCTAATACTTCTCCACGACCTTTTCCATCTGTAGTTTTTGTGCGGAGGGGCCCTGTCTAGAGGTCGTGGCCACTGTCTTCTTCTTTCCTTGAGGGCATATCATCAGGAAAACAAATTTCCCGATTTTAGAAATGAGCTTACTACATTGTTTTGCGGTAACCAAAGAGATGGCGGTAGGTCGTGCTACCTCCGGTCTCCTGTACAACTTATTTCCAAAAGTAACAATAACAACACGGGTCCTTGATTCATACATAGCATGTCGCTTCCACAAGTGTGGTTGTCCTAATAATACATCACAAACATCAAAGGGAGCAACGTCACACAATACCTCATCCGTGAAGGGCTTGATGTTGTATGGAAGGCGACACAGTTGGCTCACGCGAAGACCTGTCCTTGGTGAAGCCACTCGATAGTGTACGGTTGTGGATGTGCTATGGTCGGTAAGCCCATCCGCTTCACGACCTCTGCCAAAATGAGGTTCTTTTGGCTCCCGCTGTTGACAATGCACTGTAGCGGGGAGCCCTTTACCCACAACTGGGAGTGGAATATGTTATCTCAAAATCAACCCCATGAAAGGCTATTTGATCAGGTAGACCTTGAGTAACTATTTCAAACCTACTTTTGGCTGAGGCTTAGCCTCCTCAACCTGAGAGGGCTCTCTCACAAGACTAAAGATTTTGATAATGAATAAGATGGCTAACTCTATGAAACAAATGAAGAAGTGTAAATGGTTGAAACACAATTAGAAAATATTCATTGGGCTTATGGAGTCAAACATGTTTCAGTATGACAATAATGTTAGCCTTACATGGAAGTTAGGGCATCTAGAATTCAACACATGGAGAACACATCAGAAAAATATAGGACAACACAGTCTATAAATGTATGAAGGAAGTTAGAGCACAATCAGTGATTTCTAAGTAAACATACATTCATACCATTGTAGATAATGAGAAGAGAACAATACAAGACATTCTAAACATTGAATTCCTTCTGATTCCTGAGAAGTAAAGCCAAATACTGTATTACTAAAGACAGAGTCTTACACAAAGCACAATAACCAAGTTTCTCTGAAATTTTCCAACCCCTGGTACATTGGATTTTCTCCTATATATAGAGCTCTTTACATAACTGAGATTCCTCCTCCAACATGAGGGGAATTCGAATTCTTCCTACTATGACACCTATTGATACTCAAAACTAACTATTTAATGTAACTAACTATTGACTGGCAGTTCTAGAGACCTAAAACAATTAGGAGTATAACTCCTCATCATGTTGATAGTAGCATTTATTACAATCCAAACTCGTTCTCTGACAAATGGCCCTCTTCAGTTTAGCTTTGGTGGAGATTTGAAAATCCTTGCTGGCCCTTGATGCCTCATCTCTTTACTGCTCCTGGAAACTAGGAAACTGCTCCTGTTTTTCTGCTTTTGGTCTCCACAAGGATCTTCGAAATCAATTATCCTTGTTGTTCTTCTTAATTACACAAAAATGTATTGGACTATCTTGTTTTCCATGTACTATAGACCTTTCCCATATACATGTGAGAAAACAAAACTTCTTTAATGCTGCCTGAAGCCTTATGAACAATACTAGCTATGAAATAATGATCACTCATATAACATATAGCTTAGAGTTCATAGATGTCCTTCCTTTACTTGATTTGCCTTTGCTGGATGCTTACACTTTGCAAATGACCCTTTTCAAAACTCCTCTTCAAAAATATTTCCCCTTTGTCTCTCAAAATTGGTCAACCGAAACATAATATGCAGCTACAGCAGTTTCTTAGCGCGCTATGAAAATGTTGTGCATTAGGCATCACCTACAGCAGTTACGTAGCGTGCTATGAAATGGTTGTGTAATTTCAAAAACACAGTTTAAGGCCAAAATTTGACTTTATTGAGATTTCTTTTCCTTGAAATGGCTTTTCCATCTGTCATGAAGCTGTTCAAAACTGAATACATAGACACCATTCTTCAAGGTAAACTTCAAAAGGTAATCTATCAAAAATTTAGGACTTAGCTTTACTTGCTATGGGTTTTCTCTTAGATAAGGACATCCTTCATGCTGGCTTAGTTGTATCTTCAGATCTTCGATTTGCCTCTTCATAATTCTGATTCCAGCTCTCAGTTTTGTATTGACTTTCCTGATGTATCTTGCTTCCTTTATTGCAGGCACTGTCCAGGTGCAGTATTGAGCATGACAGTTGACCACTTCAGGTATTGAAAAGTTTTGTCTTCCCACAGAGCCTCCATTTTATTAAAATAAGCTTCCTTGATTGCATGTTTCCTTGAGGTTTTCCTTAGTTTGGAAATTTCAAGATTTGCTAAATTCAATTTATTTTTCAAATCTTCAAAACTACATTCCTCTTGAGAGATAATTGCCTTACCTCTATCATTTTTATGCAGCTGTGATGATGTTTTTGATGAAGCCACAGGTCCTTCATGAGATTTTGTTACCTCTCGTATTTCACTTGCTTCTAGCAGCGTCTCTTGTATCTCCTTTGAGTGCCTTGTCACAGGTCTTCTTGGTTTAAAAACAAATTTAGAAACCTGATCATCAAATTTGAGCTTTTTAGAGGTTTTGGCCTTTTTTGTTTTGCCTTTACCTGTTTCTATCAAGTCTGCTCGAACCAGAGGAGATTCTTCAATGTCAATTGCTTGAAGCAAATCATTCAGACTTCCTTTTGAAACTGAGCTTGCCTCAGTAACCACTGTCTTGCCCTTTTCTTTAGCTAACTGGCTCCTGGTTACTCTTCTTTGGACCGTTTCACCTGTAGATTGTTCCTGTACCCCCTCTGTGATCTGACCTTTCCCTTTTTGTGACTGTTGAGGTGTGCCTTGGATTACTAGTGGTCTTGTGGGCTCCTTTACCTGTTTCCTAGCCTTCAATTTCATGAATCTCCTTGATCTTGTTTCTGCACGATGACTAACTGCTGGTGGAGAACTCTTCGTAGCCTGAGGACTGAGACCAGTTTCATTCTTAAAACCAGACATAAACACGAACATGGACCATTCCTTATCTATTTTCTGGAGCTCATGCAAAATGATCAGTTTGACTAAGCCGTGATGAAACAACGAGGTCTCACAGGCTTCCTTCTTCAACTGAACCTTGTCACACATTTTTCCTAGGCTCTGAAACAAATAGAAAGGAAAATCGAGAGATATCTTTCCAGTGAAATGAAGCAGAAGCTTGAAGTGATAAGAATACACCTTATGATACCTCCCCTCACAGGTGAAATATCTCTGTATGCAGGAAAGTAAGTTGGCATATGAATCTTTGACAAAACTCTTGGGCACTGACTTGTTTAAGTCTGAATCAATGAACTCTGGCTTCAAAAATTCCTTGCAGGGAGTCATATCAAATTTGAAGTTTTTAAACCATCTTTCCTGTCCCCTTGGAATTTCAGTGACTACAGATATAACCTCTGGAGAGATTGGTAATTCGAGCACCCCAACTTTTGAATTCAATCCTGTGAAATTTAAAGAAAATTCTCTGGTAACTTGCATATGGCCTCCTTGAAGTTTTTCACAAAATCTCCAACATCCAACCTATTTGAAGGCTCGTTCAACTTCATGGTTCTTTAGGATAATATCTAAACCTTCTGGTTCATTTCTTAGACACCTGCCTGACCTATGATCTTTCCTTTTTGTAGACTCCTCCATGGAATTCCTGCGAAGTAAAGATTGAGAAAAACCCTCACCGTCTTAATCTCAATCACTGCCTCGCTTGAACTAGATAAGGAAAACTGCCTCGCTTGATCTTCAAAGAATTCTAATTGAACGCCTGTCAATTTTCTCCTTATGCATGAACCCAAACATAATCATGACTGTGAATACTTGGCTTCTTTTTGAAACTTGCAACCTGAGCATACCAAGACACCTAACGACCCTAATGATGAGAATAAGCGGTTGAATGTGATAGGAAAAGTGTATGGGCTGACAACTGATGATGTAAAAATAACGGATTTTGATGGATTTGACAGCTGGATGAGATTTGCCATGGATCTGCACGAATCCCCGATTTCGTAGCACAGCCAGTGCAAATTCTGGGTTTTGCGCTACGAAAACTCCTAGACTGGGTTTTGCGCTACGAAAACTCCTAGACAGTTTTGTAGCGCAATAGAACCTTGAAACAAGTTTGACAGATGGAATTTATGTGTGATGTGGGACTAGTGATAGGCAAGAACAGAGTATTAACCCTATTTGACCATACCAACAAGACTCTATTCAAAATCTTAGACTCTAAAACAACTATGGAAAGACCAAACCAAGACTGACACCAATGTTTGAAGTCAAACTGATGCTTAGAATTTTGAAATTTTTTTTAAGTGATAACAGAAGAGATGCTCCTCCTCCTCTGGATCTTCGGGTCCCTCCTTCTGGATAGAAGGATCTTCGTGGTGGCATTGGTGGCATTGGGCTCTGCATCGATAATCTGATTCCCTTTGTCATTCCCTTGTCAGGTTCTGACTCAGAGTTGCAACATGCATCTGATTCTGAAACCTTTAGCTTGTCCACCAGTGACTACTTGGCCCGAAACTCACTTGTGTTGTGAGTGGAGCTCTTATGGAACTCACGCCACTTTTCCATGCCCTTTTTCGGCTTCGTGACACTGTTCTTTCCTTACAGCTTTGGCGGGTTATCTTGGGCCTCCCCGCCTTGGCTTTATCCTTTGTTCTACAGTTTGGGGACACCTTTCCCTTGCTTCGGATTCACAAATCCAAAGTCTCGCTTCTTCTGTTTAAACTTTTGCTCGATCTTGACGGCATATCGGTATGCAGTACCGAGCGAGGAGATGTTCAGGAATTCTATTTCTTCCTGGATATACCTGTGCAAATATCCATGGTATTTGAGTACCAAATTCTATTCCAAATCCTTGATACCCAACTTTGTGCGAAAGATATGGAAAATATTGGTAAACTCTGGCACATCTTGGTCCCTTCCCTGCCGCAGCGTGGTCAACTTCATGTATTGATCCTCATAGCTTCTGACAGGGTAGTACTGCTCCTTGATGGCAGTCCATAATGAATTCCAAGTGGGTGCAGCTGAAAATAGTGAGGCCATACTCTCATCCTTCTACTCGCAGTAGGTTTCCCATTATTCCTTGACGTAGGGGGGGGCTTTGAGAAGAGCGAAAGTAATCTTTTCCTGCCGGAAAAATCATGAACAAAAAAATACCCTTCTAGCAGATTTAACCATTTATCTACGATGTTTGCATCTATTTGACCCTCAAATATGGGAATGTCAAAGTTAACTTGTACCTTGAAGGGTGTGGCGCTTCCAGAGTAGCTGCTGGAAGTAGATGTGTCACCCCTGGGTAGCCAGCCGCTAAAGGATCTGGGAAAATTTGTCCATCATCGCGTTCCTTTGTCGCTCAAGGGCCTCTTCAAGCAATATTTTGATAGGATCTCCTGCCCCCTCGTCTTTCTTTTCATCTGCCATGGTGGGTCGTCGAGATTTGCGAGGCTGGTTTTGCAAAGGTTCGACTAGTTCAAGCCCTAACTTCATATATCCCGACCTCGTTGGGAGTGTGAAAAGAAAGACAAAGAAAGAGCATACCGCTCTGATACCATTGATCCGGATTTAAACAGGAATGAAACAAATTATAGATATAACCATACATATAGAGATGCAACAGAAATAATACTTCATTTCATTACTGTAAAATACTGAAATATGCTTACAAACAAAAATGGAAATAAACTAGTTAGGGCAATGGTAGCTTATCTCTGAGAAGAGATGTGGCGGTGTTGTGGCCAGCAACACCCCCCCTAGTTCATTTAAGTATCAACCAAGATACTTAAATGAATGGGGACCCTTAGTTAATTTTTAGGAAAAGCAAGAGTTTCTTTTTGAGGTTACAATCATACGCTTAGGAAAAGCCTCTTGGATATTTTAAGCCTAAGTTTATGATGAGAAGAAAATCTTTAAAGTCGCGTTGCAAAAGGATAGGAAATATCTTCATTTCTCTTTAAAAATCGATATGCGCACGATCCTCGTGTTAACAATAAAATCGCATCGCAACAAAGTAGTGCCCATAAAGAAAAACTTAAAGATTCACCGATCTGCGATAACGCCGATCGCTAGATCGCATATCGCAGAAATGAGCTGGCAAGATTTGACAAGCATCAAAAATTTTTGATTTGCGATGATGCGATTAGCGATCGCTGCGATGCTACATCCTTGCGATTTGCGATAATGCGATTAGCGATTGTGCTACATGCGAGGTTATGTCAGCAAATCATAAATCACTCCAGTATGAATCCTTCAGGCACGCCATTCAAAGAAAAGCCACTTACCATAATCTGACCCGAAATCATGTGCTTTTAATGATAGTAAATGAATTAGTTGTCAGTTATTAAATGGGTTAAAGACGCGTGCCTTGGTAGAGATTATTTCACGTAAGGTGGCATATTTGATTGATCTGTTGCATTTAAAACTCTCCCATCACCTTTCTGGATCAGTCATTTCCATTTCACTCGTAATCTGCAGGAACAAAGGGCTAAGACGACTCAGACAGAAACGCAAAGAGAAATGGGAAAGAAAAATAAAGCTCAAAGATCTGAAGCAAAGGAGAAGACTATGGAGATGGCGCCTCTGTACACAGACACAGCTTGTAACAGAGACGCAGGGATATCAACATGGGAAGGCATGTACAGGCTGCTAGAAGAAGAAAAACCTAGAATAATGAAGGTTGTTGCTGTCGCGGGTGCACCACGCTCTTCCGAGGCATCCTTAGAGGACCTAGCATGTTCATTTCTTCACAGAATAGCGGCAAGACCCAAAATTCTACCATATACGGATATGATCAAGTGGATACTGGATGATGCAGACTTAAACAACAGACATTTCAAAGTTCAAGGATACGGGCTCGTCGGATCGGTTGCTGCACAAGATTTTAAGCTTATGTATCATCTTCCAGAACCGCAAGCGACCTATAACGCACAATTTGTTAAGAAGTTTGTGGCGGAGAATCCAGATCTATGAGACACCACTAAAGAATGGTCTAGAAGAGACGAGCTGCTAAAAAAGGATAAAAACGGTATGTACAGCACTGGTTCCCTCACCTCTCCATATTGTTTTGCTGCGGCCATGCTCTGTAGGTTATTTGGGATGTCGGATATCAACAAGTTTTCATCTGAATGGCTACCATTAATTTATGCTGCCACAAACGTCGACATTATAGATTGGGCCAAAATTCTTTCTGATAATCTATACACAGCTGTTATCAATTACCGGTCTAAAAGATCCTTGTCTCAAAGGGTCTATCCTCCTTTTTATCTGTCTGCATATATTATGGATTCTGTTTGTCTTGTATCTAAATTCCCTACTATGGGTTGGAAATGGACTACCCAAGACCCATTGCCCATCCATGTTTATCATAAGGTATTATGGGATTCCCAGTTTGCCCCTCACTTCTACCAGATTTGCCATGGGCTTATTTTGCCCCTATATAAAATAATCTATGACAAAGACCCCCCAAGGTGCTCTCCTGAGGCCCAAATTGACATCATCCCCATCGCGAGATGGTTCGGGGAAGAATGGTTTACTTACATTAGAGTTTTTGGAAGCACTGTACCTCCACATGTCCTACCCCTATATGTCCCTGATAAACTTTTGGCTCGGGAAATCGCTTATCAAACCTGTTCTGAAGGCGGCCTGACCAAAGACCTAAAGGACAAGAAGAAGGCCATATGGCCTCCATTTCCCGTAACTTGTGGGGCCTTCTCTTTGTTTGATGTAGGACACGCTTTTGGCGAAGTGGAGAATGTGACGTGTCTTCAATTATTTAAATTCCCAGCGAGGCCATTCGACCCAAATGATGTGGCCCAAGAATTCACAACGAATGTCAAGATAAGAGTGTTCTCTGGAAATAAAGATTTGTTTGATGATCTGTTTCAGAATAAGAGTTCGCTCCAAGAAATTTTGCAGGAAGCTCAGTCGAGGTTGTCTCCAGGTGACCTCCAAAAATTCACGTTATACAGAGAAAGAAGGCTGGCCAGTATTCCGCTAGAGAAGTTGCGACTGCCTGCTAGAGAACCAACTCCAAGCATCAGCCTCAGTGAAAACTCTAGCACTTCCAGATCTAAGTCCAACGTCGTGCAAGAAGTATCTGAGCATCCTGAAGAGTCTGTTTACGACCAAGAAAAAAACGAAGAAACAACCAAAGATACCGCTCAGTCAAGTGCAATGTCTCAACAACAAGTTATCGCCTCCCCACCAAGAAATCTCCCTCCTCCTGTCATCGAAGCACCACTTGTCACAACAGAGCTAGATAAAGAGTGGGAAACCTTCAATGAATTGATCAATCTTGAAGGGCAAGCCCCGAAAACACCTGTAAATAATACATAGGTGGTGCAAGAAGTGGTTTCGACCATAGTCAGTAGTGCCGCAGAAGCAGAACACCTACCTATCGCTTCACCTTCAGAGCTTCTACTTAACGTAGAAGAAATTACCCCACTGGATGTATTCTATATTCCCCAACATAAAGCAGTTGTAAGGAGACAGAGAAAGAAAAGAAAACTAGAGAATACACTGTCGCAAGATGCTGAACATTTGGACGTCTTATGGAAAGACCCCAATAATAATCCAACTGAAAATCTCATGAAGCTGTCTCAAATTGCAGGAGCATATGCTTCTGCAACTATTGACAAGGCCTCGGAAGTTCAGCAACTATTGAAGGAACAAGAAAATCATATACAGCTACTACAACAACAGTTGCAACAAGCCAACGCTAACACTGAAGCTTCCAGACAGCTCGAGAAACTACAGGAAGATTTTCAACAAATGCAGATAGGCTATCAAAGGAGTCTCGAAGAGAAAGAAAAACAATTGCAGACTTTACAAGAAATGCATAAAGATGAGCCCAAGCTGGCAGAATTCATTTCAGAATCTATTGGCTTGAACGAGCAACTACTGCAGCAACAGGAAGAGTTGGGACGTAAAATATCACAGTGGAGTCACTATTGTGAGCTGAGCGACAAAATCACCAGTCAAGTGGTGGACTTGCGGAGTGACTATGATCAGAATGACAAGAAGGTGACAGAATATTTGACTTGGCAAGATGATGATGAAGGCAAAAGGGTAGGTGCACCCAGGATAAATGAAAATCATAAGGAGTTGCTCTTTAATAAATGGGACGATCAAATCAGGCAGGCAGAGCAAGCAGCAGAGACAGCGGAAACTCAGGCAAGTATTCTTATCGACTGTGTAAATGAGAATTTACACAGGGCCAATTTAATTGCAGAGACCACCCCGGGATACCTACCAAATAAGTCACAACTAGAAACAGAATGGAGGCAGAAAGCACAGGCAAAAGGGAAAGCAATCCAAGCATTGGCCAGGTTGAATTGGGAATGTTACTGGACGTACTTGGTTAAACCACACAGCCAATGGATGACGGTGAAATGCATTACAAACGCAGCCAAAAAGGTAGCGCCAGCTCTCGTAGATGCCGTTTTCGCAGCCCAACTCAGCGCAGAAATCAGTCAGCTGACTCTTCTCAAGCCTATGCTGAACACTTGCAACTTTAAGGACCAAGTTCATAAGTGACTTCATTTAGAATGTTGTTTTTTCCTTCAACTAGATTAGAAAAAGGATGGTCATTTGAAAACCGCATCCTAAATTTTGTAATAATACTATTATTAGAATTAGGAAGTAGTATTTTAACCCTTCTCATTGCATTGGAGAAGGGTCCAGAAATTTGTCAAAAACTTGTCCTCGGAACATGCACTTCTGCACCCTCAGAGGAGGTTTTGATAAATGGATGGATCGAGATTTATTTACGTTTGCATTTTAATGTCTGCTACTGATGTTGCACTTCTGTACTCTTAGTAGATGTTAGAACAAGTAGAGATAAATCATTATTTCTTGAAGTTTGTGAGTGAAATCAGTCATAAATGGTACTTTTATCTCTTGACCAATTTCTACTTATATTCTTAGAGTGATATGTAGTTTTAGTCGTTTATATGTTAAGGTATGAATGTGTGGGTTACCATTCGTCACTTCTGTACAGTGGAGTCATTTATTTGTGCTTGACATATGAATAACTTATTATGCGATATGTTGTTCACAACTGTTTTGCCTAACTTTTTATGCAGAATGGTTTATCTTAATTGATTTCTATTCTTATGATAGTTGAATGATCTTTATTACCAGTTATTGTTCGAAATCTTTTTAGATCGCATAATAGAAGAAATATACCCCGGGTTAGCGTAGATTAGATGTGTTGTTTTCATTAGATTACAATAGCATAGAGTCAGTTTAGAAGTTAGAATTAAATTAGCTTAAAATACTTCTAGATCAGCATCATCAAACTCTACACACACACACACCCCTTACATTGGGAAACTGGTCCCATTATCCCCAGTCGGACCCACTATACCAAACGGACAAGGAGCTGCCAACCAAGTTCCGGACCGGGTGTGTATCGCCCTTGTTGTTGACCCGATTTCCGGGCCCTCAACATATTTGGCGCTAGAAGGAGGGCCTGAAACATAGTGTCTGTTGGAACAATTTTCAATTGTAAAATTGGAATCAGGATGGCTGCTCATAAAATTCCCATTTGGAGTTGCATCCATGTTCCTACCTCTTCCAACACTCCACCAGATGTGGTAAGACTCTTGTCTTAGGTAAAATTCAACGGTAAGAATAATTCTTCTGCCTTTAATCATGCCCTTCAGTTTATTCAAAAAGTTTCAGGTTCTGATATTCAGAGAATTGATGAAGGCGTTTTGTGTAGGATTTTTACTCTTACATTCACAGCGGAAGCTAGAAAGTGGTGCAGAACCCTCCCAGTTGCATCAATTCACAGCTGGGACCAATTCGTCAAGACTTTCATTTTGGAATTTGATTGTTATGACTACGACCGGGTATATGATGAAATTGATTATCTACGGAAGCAAGATGAACTCGTAAGGGATTTTAATATGCGATTTCATCTTAAATGTCTAAAGTATGATCTTGAGAGTGAGCTCACGAATGAAGAATCTTCAGATTATGATGAGTATTCCCTACCTCCTATGTCTGATCAAGCAGAAATTAGTTCAACCTTTGTTTCATTTTCTTCTAATATGAATGAGGATTCCAAGTTGAATACACAAATCATCCATAATGAAGAAAATCTGCAAAGCCTAGGAGTCATGCATGCTCTAATACCAGAAGACAAAAACGAGAATGCTGAAAGAGAAACTACCTTGGAACCAGGAGATGACTCGGATACAAAGTCAGACAATGTCATTACAAATCAACGAATGCAGATGCCAAGGTTAGATCAGCGAACTATTTCTCTTTCAAAAAGTATCAGCGCACAAAGGTATGATCTAAAGCCCGATGTTTATGATGAATTTGATGAACAAATTTTTTTTCATGATGTTTTCAAATGCATTATTCCAGATTTGCATTTTTCTCTTTATCCCAATGTTTTTTGTGATGACAATTTTTCCCCTCTCAATATTAAAGATATCTCAAAAAACACAGAGGGTTATTCAAACGACTCATCATTAGGTTTTCAAGATAAAGAGACAACTTTAGCACATCCTTTGACCAATGTCAAACAAGAGCTGCTTGACCTCCCTTGTCTGAAAATATATAATGAAAAAGAGAAGCCTAGGGAAATCTGTAAAATCATTTGTGATAGTTACTTTGACAACGATGATGTTTTTGAGTTATCCCAAGTAACTCAACTAGGTTCAGATAATGAGAAACATCCTAAATCAGAAATCATATCAGTCGCCCCTCATTTCAAAAAAAAAGATCATTTGCATGATTTTACTATCCAAGACAATACCCCGATCTATGATTCATATCATGAGGAAAGCTCCATACCTGTTCGCAATCATAACTTATCTCCTGATTCACAAGACCTGGCCAGTTCTTGTGAGGAGCAAGATGTTACAAGTCAATCCCAGTTGTGCTGTAACACTATCTGTACAAATAGTCATTCCTTTCTTTCTCACTTGCACTCATTTTGTATAAAATCGGATTTCGTTTTAAATTTTCAAACTTTTGATAGACTATATTTTAGCGATTTATATATGGGAACTTTCATTTCAAACGAAATCGCTAAAAGCTCAGCGTTAACAAACATTGGGTTACAAGCCATTGAAACAAAAAAATCATATTCACAACCTGGCCCGTTATCTTTCCTATTACGAGATCATCAATTCATAACAGAAATTCATCCTAATTTTTATGATCCAATAGGTATCCAGTTGGAAAAAAGCTTTCATGAGAAAGGAAGATCAGGCAGAATTCCAACTAAGGTTACATATTCTTATTCCACAGCCAACATTTACGGTCCAAGGAAAATTTGGTTCTTTACACTGATGTTTGGAAGTTTCATACGGCTAGGAATAAAAATGAATAGATGGTTCCATTGGAAATATCATTTCACATAGTATATTTTCTATATATAGCTAGAATAGGAGTAGGAGTAATTTAGCTAAGTTATTAGGTTTGCTTTTGATAATTGATAGGCAAAATTATACCTATTCTGTACATAACCCTAGGGAATGTCTACCTCTCATTGCGTTAAATATTTTTCTCCATAATGACATTTGCTTTGGTTAACGGCATTTGACATTTACTAAAGACACCTTTTCTCTGTCAAAGATTTTGAACTTCTACTTCTATGAACAGCAAATCTTTTAGAAACTTGATCTTTATTATCAATAGAACTTTAACCCAGATATGATGATAGTTTCAACTCCAAGAAATTTGAAGAAAGCTATCTCAGTGAAGAATTTGTTTTAGGTCAGCACAATGAAAGGTATCAATAATAAAATAAAGATTCTCTGTAGAAACAGCCATAACCAAACAACTCTATCATTGTCGTCCAGATCTTTCTTAAGGAAAGAAAATTTGACTTCCTCCCTGCTAAAGGAAAACGCAGCATTCAGAGGAACAATTCAAAAAGACTCTATATCTCAAAGAATAAGAGGTCTCATCACGAGTCGGCTTATCATGATCACAGATATTATAACTTGCTGACTTTGCCAAAACTGTCTATCAAAACAGGGCAATGACTCAAGATTGTTGCAATCAAAAGACAAGGGGTCTCATCACGAGCCAGCGTGTTCAGCAAAAGTGTAAATCAAGTGAATGCATGTGTCATAATTTGGCCACCAAACCAAGACATTGTTCTTTAGAGAATAAAAAAGGAAAAAGTGTCAAAAAGGGTTTTTCTCTGAAAAAGTTGTAAATAACCTTAAGCAGGATAAAGGATCATTGCTGGGTAATAGGTAACCCTATCGAGGATATGGACGTCTGCTGGCAGCAGAGGCTCTACCTGCGACAAAGGAGCATATTTAAAAGGTTGTTACATAGGGAAGGCTTTATTTTGTGTTTTACAAGACCAAGTAATGACTGATTTAAATGCAAGGACAAACTGAGGATGCAAGTAATTGAAATAGAAAGAGGTTGAAACAAAACGTCATTGACAGTTTGAAGTATCATTTGCTTTATCTTTTTATAATAAAGTTCAAGTTTTCTGGAAAAAAAAAAATTCAGGAGTTTGAAAGCGTCAATAGAAAATCAGAGATAACTGGTTCTCCCAAGTGAATCGCCAATTGTTGTGGCCAGCAACACCCCCCCTAGTTCATTTAAGTATCAACCAAGATACTTAAATGAATGGGGACCCTTAGTTAATTTTTAGGAAAAGCAAGAGTTTC
Organism: Pinus tabuliformis; assembly: GCA_031772625.1. Classification (NCBI taxonomy): domain Eukaryota; kingdom Viridiplantae; phylum Streptophyta; class Pinopsida; order Pinales; family Pinaceae; genus Pinus; species Pinus tabuliformis. The sequence continues at coordinate 1,601,875,741 of CM062820.1, forward strand.
TTTTTGAGGTTACAATCATACGCTTAGGAAAAGCCTCTTGGATATTTTAAGCCTAAGTTTATGATGAGAAGAAAATCTTTAAAGTCGCGTTGCAAAAGGATAGGAAATATCTTCATTTCTCTTTAAAAATCGATATGCGCACGATCCTCGTGTTAACAATAAAATCGCATCGCAACAAAGTAGTGCCCATAAAGAAAAACTTAAAAATTCACCGATCTGTGATAATGCTGATCGCTAGATCGCATATCGCAGAAATGAGCCGGCAAGATTTGACAAGCATCAAAATTCTGCGATTTGCGATGATGCAATTAGCAATCGCTGCGATGCTACATCCTTGCGATTTGCGATAATGCGATTAACGATCGCGCGACATGCGAGGTTACGTCAGCAAATCATAAATCACTTCAGTACGAATCCTTCGGGCACGCCATTCAAAGAAAAGCCACTTACCATAATCTGACCCGAAATCATGTGCTTTTAATGATAGTAAATGAATTAGTTGTCAGTTATTAAATGGGTTAAAGACGCGTGCCTTGGTAGAGATTTATTTCACGTAAGGTGGCATATTTGATTGATCTGTTGCATTTAAAACTCTCCCATCACCTTTCTAGATCAGTCATTTCCATTTCACTCGTAATCTGCAGGAACAAAGAGCTAAGACGACTTAGACAGAAACGCAAAGAGAAATGGGAAAGAAAAATAAAGCTCAAAGCTCTGAAGCAAAGGAGAAGACTAAGGAGATGGCGCCTCTGTACACAGACACAGCCTGTTACAGAGACGCAGGGATATCAACATGGGAAGGCATGTACAGGCTGCTAGAAGAGGAAAAACCTAGAATAATGAAGGTTGCTGCTGTCGCGGGTGCACCACGCTCTTCTGAGGCATCCTTAGAGGACCTAGCATGTTCATTTCTTCACAGAATAGCGGCAAGACCCAGAATTCTACCATATACGGATATGATCAAGTGGATACTGGATGATGCAGACTTAAACAACAGACATTTCAAAGTTCAAGGATACGGGCTCGTCGGATCGTTTGCTGCGCAAGATTTGAAGCTTATGTATCATCTTCCAGAACCGCAAGCGACCTATAACGCACAATTTGTTAAGAAGTTTGCGGCGGAGAATCCAGATCTATCAGACACCACTAAAGAATGGTCTAGAAGAGACGAGCCGCTAAAAAAGGATAAAAACGGTATGTACAACACTGGTTCCCTCACCTCTCCATATTGTTTTGCTGCGGCCATGCTCTGTAGGTTATTTGGGATGCGGGATATCAACAAGTTTTCATCTGAATGGCTACCATTAATTGATGCTGCCACAAACGCTGACATTATAGATTGGGCCAAAATTCTTTCTGATAATCTATACACAGCTGTTATCAATTACCAGTCTAAAATATCCTTGTCTCAAAGGGTCTATCCTCCTTTTTATCTGTCTGCATATATTATGGATTCTCTTTGTCTTGTATCTAAATTCCCTACTATGGGTTGGAAATGGACTACCCAAGACCCATTGCCCATCCATGTTTATCATAAGGTATTATGGGATTCCCAGTTTGCCCCTCACTTCTACCAGATTTGCCATGGGCTTATTTTACCCCTATATAAAATAATCTATGACAAAGACCCCCCAAGGTGCTCTCCCGAGGCCCAAATTGACATCATCCCTATCGCGAGATGGTTCGGGGAAGAATGGTTTACTTACATTAGAGTTTTTGGAAGCACTGTACCTCCACATGTCCTACCCCTATATGTCCCTGATAAACTTTTGGCTCGGGAAATCGCTTATCAAACCTGCTCTGAAGGCGGCCTGACCAAAGACCTAAAGGACAAGAAGAAGGCCATATGGCCTCAATTTCCTCTAACTTGTGGGGCCTTCTCTTTGTTCGATGTAGGACATGCTTTTGGCGAAGTGGAGAATGTGACGTGTCTTCAATTATTTAAATTCCTAGCGAGGCCATTCGACCCAAATGATGTGGCCCAAGAATTCACAACGAATGTCAAGATAAGAGTGTTCTCTGGAAAGAAAGATTTGTTTGATGATCTGTTTCAGAATAAGAGTTCGCTCCAAGAAATTTTGCGAGAAGCTCAGTCAAGGTTGTCTCCAGGTGACCTCCAAAAATTCACGTTATACAGAGAAAGAAGGCTGGCCAGTATTCCGCTAGAGAAGCTGCGACTGCCTGCTAGAGAACCAACTCCAAGCATCAGCCTCAGTGAAAACTCTAGCACTTCCAAATCTAAGTCCAACGTCGTGCAAGAAGTATCTGAGCATCCTGAAGAGCCTGTTTACGACCAAGAAAAAAACGAAGAAACAACCAAAGATACAGCTCAGTCAAGTGCAATGTCTCAACAACAAGTTATCGCCTCCCCACCAAGAAATCTCCCCCCTCCTGTCATCGAAGCACCACTTGTCACAACAGAGCTAGATAAAGAGTGGGAAACCTTCAATGAATTGATCAATCTTGAAGGGCAAGCCCCGAAAACACCTGTGAATAATACACAGGTGGTGCAAGAAGTGGTTTCGACCATAGTCAGTAGTGCCGCAGAAGCAGAACACCTTCCTATCGCTCCACCTTCAGAGCTTCTACTTAACGTAGAAGAAATTCCCCCACTGGATGTATTCTATAGTCCCCAACACAAAGCAGTTGTAAGGAGACAGAGAAAGAAAAGAAAACTAGAGAATACACTGTCGCAAGATGTTGAACATTTGGACGTCTTATGGAAAGACCCCAATAATAATCCGACTGAAAATCTCACGAAGCTGTCTCAGATTGCAGGAGCATATGCTTCTGCAACTATTGACAAGGCCTCGGAAGTTCAGCAACTATTGAAGGAACAAGAAAATCATATACAGCTACTACAACAACAGTTGCAACAAGCCAACGCTAACACTGAAGCTTCCAGACAGCTCGAGAAACTACAGGAAGACTTTCAACAAATGCAGATAGGCTATCAAAGGAGTCTCGAAGAGAAAGAAAAACAATTGCAGACTTTACAAGAAATGCATAAAGATGAGCCCAAGCTGGCAGAATTCATTTCAGAATCTATTGGCTTGAACGAGCAACTACTGCAGCAACAGGAAGAGTTGGGATGTAAAATATCACAGTGGAGTCACTATTGTGAGCTGAGCGACAAAATCACTAGTCAAGTGGTGGACTTGCGGAGTGACCATGATCAGAATGACAAGAAGGTGACAGAATATTTGACTTGGCAAGATGATGATGAAGGCAAAAGGGCAGGTGCACCCAGGATAAATGAAAATCATAAGGAGTTGCTCTTTAATAAATGGGACGATCAAATCAGGCAGGCGGAGCAAGCAACAGAGAAATCGGCAACTCAGGCAAGTATTCTTATCGACTGTGTAAATGAGAATTTACACAGGGCCAATTTAATTGCAGATACCACCCCGGGATACCTACCAAATAAGTCACAACTGGAAACAGAATGGAGGCAGAAAGCACAGGCAAAAGGGAAAGCAATCCAAGCATTGGCCAGGTTGAATTGGGAATGTTACTGGACGTACTTGGTTAAACCACACAGCCAATGGATGACGGTGAAATGCATTACAAACGCAGCCGAAAAGGTAGCGCCAGCTCTTGTAGATGTCGTTTTCGCAGCCCAGCTCAGCACAGAAATCAGTCAGCTGACTCTTCTCAAGCCTATGTTGAACACTTGCAACTTTAAGGACCAAGTTCATAAGTGACTTCATTTAGAATGTTGTTTTTTCCTTCAACTAGATTAGAAAAAGGACGGTCGTTTGAAAACCGCATCCTAAATTTTGTAATAATATTATTATTAGAATTAGGAAGTAGCATTTTAACCCTTCTCATTGCATTGGAGAAGGGTCCAGAAACTTGTCAAAAACTTGTCCTCGGAACATGCACTTCTGCACCCTCAGAGGAGGTTTTGATAAATGGATGGATCGAGATTTATTTACGTTTGCATTTTAATGTCTGCTACTGATGTTGCACTTCTGTACTCTTAGTAGATGTTAGAACAAGTAGAGATAAATCATTATTGCTTGAAGTTTGTGAGTGAAATCAGTCATAAATGGTACTTTTATCTCTTGACCAATTTCTGCTTATATTCTTAGAGTGATATGCAGTTTTAGTCGTTTATATGTTAAGGTATGAATGTGTGGGTTACCATTTGGCACTTATGTACGGTGGAGTCATTTATTTGTGCTTGACATATGAATAACTTATTATGCGATATGTTGTTCACAACTGTTTTGCCTAACTTTTTATGCAGAATGGTTTATCTTAATCGATTTCTATTCTTATGATAGCTGAATGATCTTTATTACCAGTTATTGTTCGAAATCTTTTTAGATCGCATAATAGAAGAAATATACCCCGGGTTAGCGTAGATTAGATGTGTTGTTTTCATTAGATTACAATAGCATAGAGTCAGTTTAGAAGTTAGAATTAAATTAGCTTAAAATACTTCTAGATCAGCATCATCAAACTCTACACACACACACACACCCCTTACATTGGGAAACTAGTCCCATTATCCCCAGTCGGACCCGCTATACCAAACGGACAAGGCGCTGCCAACCAAGTTCCGTACCGGGTGGGTATCCCCCTTGTTGTTGACCCGATTTCCGGGCCCTCAACAGGCGGCTACATGTCTCTGAACTATGTTACAATGAGGCTCAAAGGCCTATTTATTGTTGAGAAACAATGGAAAACCCTAAACATCCAAAAACCTAACTCTAGAATATGAAACACCAAACTGTGGGCCTCGTTTGGGTAAATTGGTACGTCAACTTCCCGAGGTCGTAACTTTGGCATACGATCTCCGTTTGACGCGCACACTATCTCGTTAGAAATATCTATCCAAGAACTACAACTTCAGGAAGAGAAACATTGGTTCATTGGTCCATGGACCCATGTTGCTCCCAGTTTTCCCAAAAACGTCGCTTAGGGCCTCAAAATGGCTTCATAAGTTCAGGACCCAAAAAACTACTAAAAATAGTAAACTGTGCTACAATTAAGGAAACTAAAAATATGAAAGAAACAATGGTGGGGGTCCAAGTGGACTTGGCGGGTGGCCACCAATATCCACCTGGATCATGATGTCTCCATTTAACTGCGAATCATTTGAGACACAAGGAAATTAGATCTGCCTAGGCATTGGTCTTGTAAGCAATCCAAAGCTCTCTCTGGGAGCGACAACACCTTTGATCTTGATCTCTCTCCTTCACTTAGATACAAGGCCTTTATTAACCACTTGATCGAACTTCTTCGCACCTTTTCTCACTAAGATTTCCTTGACCGATATCCAAATGAAAGTTGAGTTGCCTTATTTGTAGTGATATGTCCATTAATTAAGCCGACATCCCCTAGAGCCAAGGCCGACATGTCTTTCTAGATATATATTTAGGCCAAATTGAAGGAGGTGCTTGAGCTTGGTCGGTGCTTGAGCTTGGTCTTGGAGAGTTTCTTAATGACTCATTTACATAGGTAACATGCCCAATAAGGGTCTTCCATACATGACATTGACTCAATAGACTTTTATAACATGATGAATCCTCCTAAAAGCTCACAATGGGAGCCTTAACTAAAAATAAAATTCCTTGATCATAAAACCCATGATTTAAACATTACAAAAATAATTATATTTTTCTTCTTTACATCAATTACATAAAATCATAATTACACATGTCATTATTAAGTACGAACCTAGTTACACTTTTCAATCTCCCTTTTAACTAGGGAGGTATTCATAATCCATACAAGGTATTTTGACATTCTCAATCTGAAGAATTCTCATGAGAAGAGTCGGATTGGTAACCCATTTGTATAACATCATATCAACCAACATTGTCACATAGAAAAGCCTTGAATAACAACACTATCTCTCCACAATATCTGATCTCAATGCTGGCGAGACCAATGATGTATAGACACCCTCATCATTGTCTCTCTTGGAACATACCCAACCGAGTTTCTCTTAGAGTATGTTCTACCAAGACTATTCTTATTTTGGATTCCCAGTCCTCAAAGAATATCGGTCCTCTACGACTACTCTTATCTTTGGTTCTCTAACTCATCCTCAAACCATCAGATGCTAGATGTTTACCCAATCATCCATTATGTCTTCCCAAGTGAAGACAAGAATGATGTTTCTATCTCTCCCTCTTAATTAGGGAGGATATACCTATTCCAATGAAGGAATGTACTCATTCTTATGGAAGGAATGTACCTAAGCTCCCTCTTGGATTAGGAATTTGCTTCCAAGTTTCTACCAAGTTAGAAACTTGTTTCCATACTCTGTCTTAATTAGGGACCTACAACAACTCTTTAGGTGGAGATGATGGGACAAGAAATTGCTTGAAGAATTCCTCCTTACGATATCATGAACTTCATTTCTTTATTCAAGAGTCTTCATGTTTTGGAACTTTGTAGGGCACAGACCATCCATCACTTTCATCCATGAGTCAGTCATGTCATTATTCCTTTCATCGGAAAGTGATCCATTAGTTCATATCTGACCTTCCTTCATGCCATGTTGCCTTCTTCATTCCATGTTTCTTTAAGGATCTTTCATTCTACTACATGGACAACACTGGTGGAAGATATCCATAGCTCTTCCCTTGGTAGCCCTGCATAAACCCATCTAGATATCATTTAAAAATAAGGAATGAACATTAAATCAAAGTTACCTTTGTGATGGTATTTCATCATGACATCTTTTAGTTCGCATCAATATCCTGCATACACATTGACACATCTCCAAAAGATATATACTATCAAGGATCTCTTTATTTTTCAGAGTTCATCAAAGTCTTCATATCTTTCATGGAGATATCCTAGTCAAATTTCTCAATCCTTAGATGTTGATTGCCTTTTCCATAGTTTCATATTTCATGATTTCTTCCTTTCTTTCTTCACACATTTTCTTCAAGGAACTTTTGGTCATAGTTCCTCGAATTTTGTCAACCACCTCATATTTCATATGAGGACATATTATGTTTATCTGATCTAGAAAAATGTGTGACCCATTCCTTCCTGCATCCTTTCAAGGGAGGAGATCCTTTCTTTTGATCATGCTCTTGAGATAGATAATTTATCCATGTTACCTTCAACCATATGACATGACTCTACAATATCGAATAGAAGCACACATGCCTCATTTTTCCCTTGTGTCATCCAGACTTCCTTCAACAACTTCCTTGATTGAAATAACTTCAATCCCTTGTTCTGTTTTACCTATTTTGTCATCATACGAACATCCCATGAATTCTCACAAGTTGGAATTCTTGATGAAACACTTTCTTCCTTTTGATTGGTAAACCTTCCAATGAAGATTCAAATAGAGGATCTTGAGTATCCTCATCCAACATATGTTTCCTTTTGATTGATGTATGATGAGCTTGGTAATAGATGAATTTTTTCTTTTCTTTTTCCCATAAGTGCCACTTGTGCTTTTTTAGAGGTTGCCAAGAGCTATATTCTTCCACAATCACGAGATCTTGCTTTCAGTCTTTCTATGATGCCATGATGCATCCTATAATTTTCCTTAGTGATTCATGATAACCATATCTTACAAAAGAAAAATTTAAAACAAGAATTTGAAAAGAACTAGATGTGGAAGACTATCTCAATCATAATAGAGATCTCTTACTTCCTCTTTCTTGGACTTCTTCTTTTCAGCTTCCTCCACTTCTTTGGTGATATGGGCTTCTTCTATACCTATTTTTTTATTGTCCTTCTTGAGCTTAAGACAATCTCTCTTGTAATGCCCATATCCTTGACATCCATTGCATTGAACCTTAGCCAAGTTCTTCTTTTTCTGAGGACCAATTTTTCCATACTTTCCTCTTCTCTTTGCTATAACAACATCTGCTTGATTTTTCTCACTGGATCCTACATTAGTTTTTGCCTTCAGTTTGGTTTCTTCAACCTTGCATAATGACCATATATCCTGGAATGGAGTAGATTATTTCTTCCCATAAATACTTGAAGTAAAGTTACCCCACTCCTCTGGTAGTGCATTTAGTACTACAGTGGTCATCTCCTTGTCAGACATTATTTTTCCCAAATATTAAAGTCGATCTCTTATTTCAGACATCCTCATAAATTATGAAACTATCCCTTCTTCTTTTGATATCCTTAGCTTGTAAAGTTCTTTCCATAGAGAGATAACTTCTCGTGCAGTGCTTACATAAAACAACTCTACCAATTTATCATATATTTATTTTGATGCGTCGAGTTTAGATACATATGGAATGAGGGGATCCTTGATGGATTCTATGAGAATCATTTGAGCCCTCTCTTCCCCTTTCATAAAATTTGTAAGTGCTTGAGCATATTCTATTGCTGATTTGGAGATAGATCCTTTGACATGATCCATAACCTCATTTTCAATGAGATTTAGATCTATCCTCTTCTTTCATACAAGATAGTTTGAATTCCCAACCAATTTGTTGTTTTCCTTGAAAAAATATATTTTGACAGATTCAGACATAAATATACTTGTGAATATGCTTCTTCCAATTGTTGCCTCCTTTTTATGATAATATATATGATAGAGGACTTCTCCTTGATGAATATAGATCTCTTCAAGAGTGATCCTTGACACCACAAAAAGGGATATCACTTTAGATCCTTTGATGGTGTTTTCCTTGTTGATGATGATCAATTATGACTTTTTGATGATGTCTTTATGCCTTCACTCCTCCAACACAGATCTGAAATTTTCGACGTCCTTGACTGTAATCTTCGACCTTCTGTAGTGAACTATTCTTCTTGCACATGTGGCAGATTTAGGGTAAATTTTGTTCTTTATTTCTTTGCTTAACTAGAGAGGATATATACATTAAATTGGCATGAAGTATAGATATTTTTCTTGCCTTAACTCAGACTCTCAAAGTTCTGCAATTCAACTTCTCTGCAATGTGTGTGCCCTAACCCTTCCTCGCATGTGTGACAAACTTTTCCCAAAACAGACTTTCAATTTCTTTGATTTTCCCTTTGATCTTGATCTCTCTCCTTCGGTTGGATATAAGGCTTTTATTGACCCTTTGATCGAACTTCTTCGAACCTTTTCTCACTCAAATTTCCTTGACCAAAATTGTGATATCCAAATGAAAGTCGGGCTACCTTATTTATAGTGATATGCCCATCAATTAAGCCGACATCTCCTAGAGCGAAGGCCAACATGCCTTTCTAGAGATTTCTTTAGGCCTACTTGAAGGAGGTGCTTGAGCTTGGTCTTGGAGGGTTTCTTAATGCCTCATTTACATATGTAACATGCCAAATAAGGGTCTTCCATACATGAAATTGGCTCAATAGAGTTTTATGACATGATAACTCATCCTAAAGGCTCACAATGGGAGCCTTCACTAAAAATAAAATTCCTTGATCATGAAACCCATGATTCAAGCATAACAAAAATAAATTTATTTTTCTTCTTTACATCGATTACATAAAATCATAATTACACATGGCATTATGAAGACTGAACCTAGTTAAACTTTTCAACACTCCCACTTAACTAGGGAGATATTCATAATCCATACAAGGTACTTGGAGATTCTCAATATGAAGAATTCTCATAAGAAGAGTCAGATTGGTAACCCATCTGTATAAAATCATATCAACCAGCATTGTCACATAGTAAGACCTTGACTAACAACTCTATCTCTCCACAAGATCTGAGCTCAATGTTGGCGAGACCAATGATGTATAAACACCCTCATCATTGTCTCTCTTGGAACATACCCCAACTAGGTTCTCTTAGATTTTGTTCCACCAGCACTATTCTTATCTTGGATTCCCAAGTGCTCAAATAATATCGATCCTCTACGAATACTCTTTTATTGGATGCCCTAACTCATCCTCAAAGAGCATCGAATGCCATATGTTTACCCAATCGTCCATTATGTCTTCCCAAGTGAATAAAAGAATGATGTGTCTATCTCTCCCTCTTAATTAGGGAGGATATACCTATTCCAATGAAGGAATGTCCTCATTCCTACGGAAAGAATGTACCTAATCTCCTTCTTGGCATAGGAATTTTCTTCCAAGTTTCTACCAAGTTAGAAACTTGTTTCCAAGAGCTCTTTAGGTGGAGATGATGGGACAACGAGCTACTTGAAGAACTTTTCCTCATGATGTCATGAAATTCTTTTCTTTGTTCATGAGTCTTCATGTTTTGGGACTTCTTTTTAGGGCATAGACCATCCATGAGTCAGTCATGTAATTATTACTTTCATTGGAAAGTGATCCATTAATTCATATTTGGCCTTCCTTCATGCCATGTTGCCTTCTTCATGCCATGTTTCTTTAAGGATCTTTCATCCTACTACATGGAAATCAATGGTGGAAGATATCCATATCTCTTCCCTTGGTATCCTTGCATAGTCCATCTAGATATCATTCAAAAATAAGGAATGGAAATTAAATCAAAGTTACCTTTGTGATGGTATTTTATCATGACATCTTCTAGTTTGCATCAACATCCTGCATACACAATGACAAATCTCCAAAAGATATATATTGTCAATGGCCTCTTTCCTTTTCAGAGTTCATCAAAGTCTTCATATCTTTCATGGAGATAGCCTAGTCAAATCTCTTAGTCCTCAGATATTTATTTCCTTTTCCATAGTTGTATATTTCAAGATCTCTTACTTCTTTCTTCACACATTTTCTTCTTGGAACTTCTAGTCACAGTTCCTCCAATTTTGTCAACCACCTCATATTTCATACGAGAACATATTATGTTGATTTCATCTAGACTATGTGTGACCCATGCCTTCCTGCATCCTTTTAAGGGAGGAGATCCTTTCTTTTGATCATGCTCTCGAGATAGAGCATTTATTTATGTTACCTGCAACCATATGACATAACTCTACAATATCAAATACAAGCATACAAACCTCATTTTCCCTTTATGTCATCCAAATTTCCTTCAACAACTTCCTTGATTGAAATAACTTCAATCCCTTGATCTACTTTACCTATTTAGTCATCATACCATCATCCCATGAATTCTCACAAGTTGGAATTCTTGATGAAACACTTGCTACTTTTTGATTGGTGAACTTTCTGATGAATATTCCAATAGAGGATCTTGAGTATCCTCATCCAGTAGATGTTTCCTGTTACATAGTAATCTGTCACCGTTTGTCACCGTCCCTATTACCCCTCTCCCGCACACTGGAGGACTCATTCCGGGACCTGTGATAAGTGACATGACTTGAAACCACTTGCATTATATTCCTCTAAGTATGAGCTTCATATGCCCTGAAGACATCGCCTACAGAATACCCATGAAAACAGCTCTTTTTTCATTAGCGCGGGTCCACAGTTTACTGCCCACGCCAATGGGGGAAATCCTCTAAAAAGGGCGCGCTATTGGCGCTTTGCCTCAGAGTCGCACTCGCGCCAACCGAATTGGGTAAAGTTTTTAACCACCAAACTCCCGAAGGTTCTCTTCAACCCATTCACCAACTGAATCTATGTTGAGCTAGGATGGTTTGGCTTCGAATCTCCATAGAAGGGAAAGTGGTTTGCCACCTTTCATGGAAGTTTCCAAGTGATAAAGCCAATCCCATGAATAATGTGGTCGATCCTATCTCTTTCTTCTCTATCTATAAAAGCTTGCCTCTATGCCTTGAGCAAGCTAGTTAGAGTCATAGTTACAATAGCTCCAGTTCTAGCATAGTGATAGAGAGTTTGAAGCTGCAAGAGCCTTCTTTGCACCCATAAGGCCAAATCTAAGTAAGGAGATTCTTGTCACCATAAGAGAGAGAGGCTTGTTCCTCATCCCAAAAAGCTTTGCAAGACTTGTGTAGCTGACTACCCAGCCAAAGGGGGATTTGACGTCAGAACAATGGTTGTATTCTTCTTTGTTACTTATTAATAATAGATGACTATCATTATGGTTCCACTCTCATTGTCCTATGTTTGATGTTGAGTTATATCTTTTCTGACTGATATATAATTGCATCTACTGGATTTTATGCTTGTTTTCGTGTTGTTCTTTGCATGTGCAGGTGTCCAATCATGGAGACCGTGGGGATCGTGACCGGCCAAAGCAAAGGAACGAGGGCGACATCTCTTCTACGAACACTAGCGTTGGAATCCAAGTAGGTTCTCACCATCTGCTTTGTATTTGCAATTAGGGACTTGCGTGATAGCATTGTGTGATTGTTGCTAGACCCGGTATGGGCTAGTAGGGATCGTCTCTGCTCGCAGAGAGGATTTACCTCCACAACATTTCCTTTTGAATAATGTATGATGAGATTGGTACTAAATGAAAATTTTTCTTCTTTTTCCAATAAGTGCCACTTATGCTTCTAATGAGGTTGCTGAGAGCTATATCCTTCCATCGATGACTTCCATAGACATCTATTTCAACCATTTTTCATGTTTCCCTATGATGTCACGAGCTCTTGATTTTAATGCTTCTATGATGCCATGATACATCCTATCATTTTCCTTAGTGATTCATGATAGCAATATCTTACAACATAAAACTTTAAAACAAGAACTTGAAAAAAAATAAGTGAGGAAGACTATCTCAATCATAGTAGAGATCTCTTACTTCCTCTTTCTTGGACTTTTTCTTTTCAGCTTCCTCCACTTCTTTGGTGGTATGGTCTTCTTCTCTACCTCTTTTTTTATTGTCCTTCTTGAGCTTAGGACAATCTCTTTTGTAATGCCCATATTCTTAACATCCATAGCATTGAACCTTAGCCAGGTTCTTCTTTTTCTGAGGACCAAATTTTCTAGACTTTCCTCTTCTCTTTTGCATAACAACGTATGCTTGATTTTGTTCACTTGATCCTACATCAAAATTTTCCTTCAGTCTGGTCTATTCAATCTTGCATAGTGACCATATATCCTGGAATGGAGTAGCTTCTTTCTTCCCATAAATACTTGAAGTAAAGTTACCCCACTCCTCTGGTAGTGCATTTAGTACTACAATGGTCATCTCCTTGTCAGACATTATTTCTCCCAAATCTTGAAGTTGATCCCTTATTTCAGACATCCTCATAAAGTATGAGGCTATCCATTCTTTTCATATCCTTAGCTTGTAGAGTTCTTGCCTTATAGGGATAACTTCTCCTGTAGTGCTTACAGAAAACAACTCTACCAATTTGTCATATATTTCTTTTGAGGTGTCGAGTTTAGATACATATGGAATGAGGGGATCCTTGATGGATTCTATGAGAATCCTTTGAGCCCCACTTACCCTTTAATAAAGTTTGCAAGTGCTTAAGCATCTTCTATCGCTTTTTTAGAGATATATCCTTTGACATGATCCATAACCTCATTTTCAATGAGATTCAAATTTGTCCTCTTCTTCCATGCAAGATAGTTTGAAGCCTGAACCAATTTGTTGCTTTCATTGCAAAAATACATTTTGACAGATTTAGACATAAATATACTTCCTTGTGAATATGCTTCTTCCACTTACTACCTCCTTGAATTTGATGATAATATAGATGATAAAGAACTTCTCCTTGATGAACACAGATCTCTTCAAGAGTGATCCTTGACTAAAAAAAAGGGATATCACTTTATATCCTTTCATGGCATTGTCCTTATTGATGATGATGATGTCTTGATGCTTCTTGGATGATCTTCTTCAAGGATGAAACCCTTACTTCAATGAGAGGGATATTTGCCTTTTGATGATAACGAAAACATCCTTGATCTTTCTTTTCTTGGATGAATAATCTTCAAGTGACTTTGATTTGTAGATCTCTTCCACTTGAGTAGGGCCTTAGAGGTATTTTGATGATGACTTGAGGATCCCAAGACTTGCTGGTGTAGACTTCTTCTATGATCTAGGGTTTTGATATTTCTTTGTGGATCTTGACTCCAAGATGATCTTCTTAGATTTTCTTTGATGTCTTTCTCGAGTTTTGATTCTCGAGTGTCCCTTGATAAGATGCCCTTCCTTGACTATGTCACCTTAGCTCTGAAACCATGTTGAGAAATATAGGGCATCAAGATTAGATGATTTCTCTTCAATGATAACTGCTGGCGAGTGTTTTTTACTTCTTTAGATTAAGATATTCTGTTTACTTAGATTATTATTGAATTATTTTTCATTAAGTAGCTACCAATGCATAAACAATAAAGAGACAAGAGACACAAAATGTAGGCAATCGGACAGGGTCAAAACCTCTCCAACTTGAGAGGAAAACCCAAACGAAATTTTCTTCTTATAAATACTTCAATTAAGGAATACCAAGACCAAGACCCTTGAATCAACAACCTCTCCAAGACCAAGTCAAATTACTTCAATTCAAAGTTAATTCTTTGATGATTCAACTACAATTTATTCTTCAATGTCTATCCTTCACTCTTGCAACACAGATCTGAACTTTTTGGCCTCCTTGACTATAATCTTCGTCCTTCTATAGTGGACTATTCTTCTCACATGTGTGATAGATTTAGGGTAAATTTTTTCCTTTATTTCTTCACTTAACTAGAGACAATATCTATGTTAAATTGGCATGAAGTATAGATAAGTTTCTTGCATTAATTCATACTCTCGAATTTCTGTAATTCGGCTTCTCAGCAATATGTGTGTGCCTAACCCTTCCTCGTACATGTGACAGACTTTTCCCAAAACAAACTTGCAATATCGTAGATTTTCCCTTCGATCTTGATCTCTCTCATTTGCTTGGATATAAGGATTCTATTGACCCTTTGATAGAACTTCTTTGCACCTTTTCTCACTCAGATTGCCTTGACTAAAATTATGATATCCAAATGAAATCCGAGCTACCTTATTTACATTGATCTCCCCATCAATTAAACCAACAGCTCCTAGAGCCAAGGCCGACATGCTTTTCTAGAGATATATTTAGGTCGAATTGAAGGAGGTGCTTGAGCTTATTCTTGGAGGATTTCTTAATGACTCATTTACATAGGTAACATGCCCAATAAGGGTCTTTTATACTTAACATTGACTCAATAGACTTTTATGACATGATGACTCATTCTAAAGGATCACAATGGGAGCCTTAACTAAAAATAAAATTCCTTAATCATGAAAGCCATGATTCAAGCATTACAAAAATAATTTATTTTTCTTCTTTACTTCAATTAAATAAAATCATAATTACACATGTCATTATGAAGACCGAACCTAGTTACACTTTTCAATAATACCTAATCTTTGTTGTGCATTCAATGGGGGAAAGGTTCGTTTCTATGAGGAAGATAAGATTGAGTGTATTATCTTTAACTTTCAGATCGTAAGTTATAAAAAACTTTTGTATTTGATTTATCTTCCTTCATGACTCTATAAAGACTGCAACCCCAAACTTCCCTTCCATATAAGATAATCTAGAGTGATGAGACTATAAAAGTCTTTTTTTTTAATCCCATAGCCAAAGGCCAACCAATTTACATTTGCTTTCAATTCCATAATAATATTTCCACCCCCCGTTTATCTTTTTTTCAACACTATAGTTCCAATTGAGTTTGTGATGCATATTGATTCTAAGATATATGTATGGAAGCACATCTTGCAAGCTACTGTTTTCATATATGGAAGTTTCATAAGTGATATTTTTGGATTCAATTGTCATAACATTTATTTTTTTAATGTTCATAGTCAAACCCATACTAGAGCCAAAGTTCTTGAGGATTTTTAGATGCTTACATAGATCATAGGGATTCCTTCCCTTAAGAGCAATAACATAAAGAAGGATGATCATTATACCAACAAGAGTCTGGCCAGTACAACCAACATCTTCTAACCAATATTCTAACTAATTAGGGTATATATGCCAAAGAGGGTAAGGGGTAGGGAACAACCTTGCTTAACTCCTATATTACCATTAATTTCTTCTAGCCATCCCTTAGTGTTTTGAAACTTGGCAACAACACTCTCCTATAGACTTATTGCAACAACTCTGAACTTAGAAGAAGGTTAGTCTTGGGCACTATGTCAAAATATTTTAAATCAACGAATAGAAAAGGAGATTGGTTTTAGTATATTGTGATACTCCTCCACAATGATCCTAAGTGTAATGAGATGGTCTCCAATTGAATGATAGACTCTAGAGTCGACTTGGTTTTTATCTATTTCTATATGGATTTCAAACAATATGTTTATCTCTTTTTTCCAAAATACTTATGTATAGTGTTGTAGCTCCTAGAGACAACCTAGGATTGCTTACAAGATCAGTGCCTGGGCACATCTAGATTTTTTGTATCTCATATGATTATCTAGAAATGGAGACATCACATATAGTGTGTGTGTGTGTTTGTGTGTGTGTATATATATAATGGGTTAGTTCATTCACCTAAGGAGTAAGACATGAATTTCTTGGTACTTCTTCCCACATACAAATCTCAGAAATAGGTATAAAACAATGGAGGCCAAGTAGTCCAAGGACTTATAATTTAATAAGATTTTGTAGAGCAATGATAGAGGATAAGGAGAAGGAGTAACTCATCATATGGAGCATACAACATCAAGAATTCTATGCTTTAACACATAGATCTTGCATCTTTAAGAATTCCTTTACTTATACGAGTTAGAAGTAGATATAATGGGCATAAGATAATTTGTTCGCTATGATTCATGAAGAGAAACCTTTAAAGACATAATTTCAATAATCCATACAGGAACTAGCATTAACAATGTCGATACAAATGAATCTGTGAGGAACTTACAGGCACGTGCATAACATTTTGATACCAACGAATCTATGAGGAAGTCTTGAAATATTTCAAACAACTGTGATTGAATTAAATCAGAGAAGAAACATGATAATGGGTTTTAACAGAGGGATAAGATATTGTAATACTTGAAGGTGGAATCACCACCATTTCTTCATATTCTGAAAGATATGTATCCTGAAGTTATACAATCTGAAAATTACATGTAGCGTTTTCCTTAGAATTTCTCAACCTGAATGAAGTCTCGCTTCCTCCTATTTATTCTGGAGAGGGGCGAATATAGTGTGTGTGTGTGTGTGTGTGTGTATAATGGGTTAGTTCATTCACCTAAGGAGTAAGACATGAATTTCTTGGTACTTCTTCCCATATACAAATCTCAAAAATAGGCATAAAACAATGGAGGCCAAGTAGTCCAAGGACTTATAGTTTAATAAGATTTTGTAGAGCAATGATAGAGGATAAGGAGAAGGAGTAACTCATCATATGGAGCTTACAACATCAAGAATTCTATGCTTTAACACATAGAGCTTGCATCTTTAAGAATTCCTATACTTATATGAGTTAGAAGTAGATATAATGGGCATAAGATAATTTGTTCGCTATGATTCATGAAGAGAAACCTTTAAAGACATAATTTCAATAATCCATACAGGCACTAGCATTAACAATGTCGATACAAATGAATCTGTGAGGAACTTATAGGCACATGCATAACATTTTGATACCAACGAATCTATGAGGAAGTCTTGAAATATTTCTAACAACTGTGATTGCATGAAATCAGAGAAGAAACATGAACATAATGGGTTTTAACAGAGGGATAACATATTGTAATACTTGAAGGGGAATCACCACCATTTCTTCATATTCTGAAAGATATGTATCCTGAAGTTATACAGTCTGAAAATTACATGTAGCGTTTTCCTTAGAATTTCTCAACCTAAATGAAGTCTTGCTTCCTCCTATTTATTCTGGAGAGGGGCGCATGGACATTCATTAAAAAAAAATATCTTTGGCCGAGTCTCAACTGCTAGGTTGACTAGCTGTCTTGGCCGGGATGACTATGTGGCCCAAAAATATTACAGAATTAATGACCATATTGAAGGAAGGCATGTTATAGGACAAAAATAAGTAAACAACTAGACAAAAAGGTAAATGAAAAGTCTTTGTGCCCATCCTATGATCACCTCTACCTAAGGCTGTAATTTTCTCACGATATTGTCTACTGTGCTGCTTAACTGATCTCGTCGCTTCTGCCTTTACTGCTCGAATGCCTTGTTCTGTGGAGTATGGAGTGGGTTGACTATAAGTGCCTATTTCGGTGGTTCTTCGTTGTGTAGAGGAGTGAGGCTCCATGACAAGCCATTAAATCTTCTTGAGTTCCCCCATACTGATATACTGCCGCACCATACTTCATTCACTGCTTCAACTGCTGACCCTTCTGCCTTTAAAGCTCCGTGTCATGCTATGAGGCTTTATGGTAGCAAGAATTTTCTCTTTTAAAAATATTATGGAACAACGAACATAGATGCACCTTAGCCCCCTTTGGTTTAGCCCCTTTCCGCTATTTCCTTCATATGACTAGGGGCTGCGACCAAGTGCTGAGTCCTCGGGTGCTAAGGCCTTCAGGATCCCGTCCAGGGACTTTTTCCTTTGTTATATGAAATCCCGCACTTCGGCGCTTTCCGAGGGTTTCCACTGTTATTTCCCCATGAACCTTGCGATTGCCAATTTGCAGGGTTGGGCCCACCGGAAGTATCACAATCGCAACACTAGAGAGGGCGACCTTTTACCTTCTTTCTCGGCATTGGCTGCCTGTCTGGACGCGGGAGCTTGATAGGACCGATCACATAATATATCGCATATGGGAGGATCCCCGCTTATCACAATCGAAGGTTGGGAGAGACTGAGGTGAAGGAGCGCTTTAACCTGTGCGACCGCTTATCACCGATATGCGGGAGTGATGTCATTATTGCCACATGTCACCTTGCTATTAGTGACACATGTCAACTAGAAATGTCCCCATCGGACCCCTGAACATGCTAAATTTGAACGCCATGTGTCCTCCGTACTGCCATGTCATTTCCATACTACCTTCATGGAAGCCAGGAAGAGCCTCGTTGATTCCTCCACTTCAGAAAGCAAAGACAGACCGAAGCCGGAAATGGACCCATCGATGCTCATGACATTCCTGGAAACATGCATGAAGTTGTTACACGACAGCAAGGCTGTAAAGGGGCTGCAGTAACTCATAAATAGATGCACTAGGACCACGCTAGGAGAACCACGCATAGTCCAAAACATCGGAAAGCACGAGACGAGGATAGGAAAGGAGATGAGATTGACCGTGCAGATTGGGGAATACGAGATGGACCAAGTGATTCTAGACCTAGGATCAGATGCAAACGTTCTGCCGAAGCAGACATGGGAGCGCATGGGAAGGCCTATGCTGCAATGCTCTCCTATCTAACTACAAATGTCAAACCAACAAAATATCCTACCTATGGGAATATTGCGGGGAATCACAATGGATATTGAAGGAGTAAGTGAGCTAGCAGATTTCGAAGTGATAGAGATTGTTGATCACAGCAATCCCTACCCCATGCTATTAGGAATAGAATGGGCCACTAACATGAATGGGGTGATAAATCTAAAGAAGCACAAGATGGTTTTTCAAAAAAATTCTCTGCACGTAGTTGTACATTTGGACCCTGCAGAAGGATCGTGCTACATAGAGCGAGTGCGCGACTATGAAAGCGACAACGACTTGGACTACATCTAAAAGATAACCACGTGAGAGCAAGACTGGGTAAATCCAAACATAGATGGATGAATCTCATGGGAGAGCGAAAGCTCCTGCACATTAGATTCCAACGAGGAGATAGAATGATGGTAGAACCGGTTACACGAGGTAACCACGCTGCATTGTAACATGATGAAGAGATCGTTGCGCTGCGTATCAAAGGAGGTAAGGGATCTGCCTATGTATGACGGGTTAAGTGAGGTGGATGACTTCCTAAACATATTTTAAAGAGAGGTGCCGAAATAGCAACGTTTCGAAGCTTTGAAATGGGTATTGCGCGCTATGCCCGCGAGGTGGTGGGGTACGCACCAAGGAAGTTTCAAGGACTGGCGCGAATGCAAGAGAATGATGCGCATATGGTTTGGGAAGCCTCAGATGCAATTAAAAGAAAAGTATGATGGACGGGATGATTTGCGCACGCACCTCACCAAATGGACAAAGGTCTATGGGGAAGAGCCACAACCTGAGTGGGTGCACCTGTTTTGTCATACCCTGGATATTATACCCATGAACTGGTATATAGAGACGGAGCTCTGCCATGGGACGAGTGATTGGGATATCTTGCGCGAAGGGTTCCTGTTAACCTTTATGTTTGAGGATCATTTGTGGGATACTATTGATGACACACTACAAGCAATAAAAGTAGCTATCTTTAAAATACCCCAGGAGCCAATAGAACTGATTCAGCCTGAATGGACGACTCAGCTGAGCTGTGCGTTGGAGTGTTATAACATCAAAACTGAAGAAGATGATGAGGATCCGCGGAAAGTTAACATTCCAGAAACTGAAGGCTATCACGAGGTTCAAGGGCCACTGATTGAAGACCCTGACATAACCGCGCCAGTAAAAATAAAGTAGGTGAACATTGGTACGGAAGCCGAACCTAAGTACGCAATGCTCGGCGACTACTGGGATGACGTGACAGTGGATAAAGTCGCTGAGTTACTCTGTGAGTACCAGGACCTGTTCCCCACCAAGATCACAGACTTAAAAGGAATCGTCGGAGATTTAGGAATGATGTGGATCACATTAAAGCCCGACGCGAAGCCAGTTAAGCAGAGGCCTTACCGCTTGAATCCAAAGTACAAGGAGAAGGTCTGAATAGAACTAGACAAGATGCTCGCAGCTGGAATCATTGAGTCGATGGAAGAATCCGATTGGGTAAGCCCTATGGTAGTGCAGGAAAAGAAGCAGAAGGGAAAGATAAGAATATGTGTGGACCTCAGAAAATTGAAAGACGCATGTGTGCATGACCCATTCCCAACTTTGTTCACAGATGGGTAGGAAGCATATTCTTTCACTGATGGATTCTCAGGGTACCACCAGATTAAAATCGCACTGGAAGATAGGAGTAAGATGACCTTCGCAATTGAATGGGGCTGCTTTCAATACACCGTTATGTCATTTGGGTTAAAGAACGCGTCGACCATCTTTTCGCGCATAGTGGTTGCAGGATTCAAAGAATATATCCACAAGTTCCTAGAGGTTTATCTGGATGATTGGACTGTATTTAGATTGGTTAAGCACCAAGTAGTGAGCTTACACTTGATGTTGGATACCTACTGACGAGACCAAATCACGTTGAACCTCAAGAATTGTACATTCCTCATTCCGTTTGGGAACCTGTTGGGACATGTGGTTTGCAAACAGGGACTGATGGTAGACCTCGCGAAGATTGCAGTGATTCTGAATTTAGAAAAGTCACAAAGTGTCAAAAAGATGTGCGCTACCCTAGGACATATAGGGTATTACAGAAAGTTCATCAAAAGCTATGCCCAGATCACCGCACCGATGGAGAAGCTGTTGAAAAAGGATGTCACGTTCTGCTGGAATGATGATTGCATGAAGAGCCTGGATGTTTTAAAAGAGAAATTGGCCTCTGCGCCGGTTGATGTAGGAGCATCTCACCCCCCTTAATCAAAAGAGGAATCCAAAGTGGAGAACGAGAGGACGTGGACCATCGAAGCAAAACCAGGAAAATCTGTTTAAAACAGAGCTAATTAGATGGACTTAATTAAATATAATTTGCCATGTATGCGTTTAGTTGAGAGACTTGAGGAAAGGATGTGATCGGATCCTTCACAGTGATCTGATCCAATGTTTCCTATATATATATATATATATATATATATATGACGAACCTACATGTTCAGGAGAGAGATGAAACAGACAGTAATAGATAGAGAGTTGTAAGCCGAGTGAGTAAAATGTAATCGATAGGGAACTTGTTCCTAAGGCTGAAATGCCTTAGATCTGTAACTATGCCGTGTATAATATAAAGTGTGTTTAAGTTTTGATTTATGCGCCTGTGTTTTACTGTATAGATAAACTGTGTGTATTTCATATATAGAATTAGTCCTGTGTTGCGAGATTGTTGATCAACCATCGATCACTGTAGGATCGATGGCGATCCAATGATTATATGAATGTCGTGTGAAATGGAATATCACAAAGGAATTGTATTAAAGCGCAGAGTCCATCAATAGAATGAGAAGTGAAGAGTGATGCACAAGATCCATTGGATCTCAGAGACCAACGGTCCATATCCAATCGCGATGAGCAATCGCACTTTATCGCATCGGCGGAAACCTTCCGGAGTTATCGGAACCGGCCCTTGAAACAGTGCAATTGCGATCTTGCGATTAATCGTCAACCGTCAGATCAAGAGTCAGGATCGACAGTCGTGATCCAATCATTGATCGCAAATTGGAAAGTCAAATGACAATGGACAGTGGAGTGCCGATAGCGATATTGCGATACGCTGATAATCCATGGCCGATATTGCGATAGTGCGATGAAGCGCTGGCCAATCAGAGATCGGAGGAGGAGCGTTGTTGGAAATATTAGAGGAGTGGACCCGACGTTTTATAGTTGGGGCCGTAATGTTTTTGAAGTCTGGTCAAAGGGTTCAGAGCAGAGTTTCTGTGTATTCCCGTGTGCATCCATGTATTTTCGGAAGGATGTGAAGTCCCGAGTTTTAAAGGTTTAAAGTCGATGAATGC
Source organism: Pinus tabuliformis (assembly GCA_031772625.1). Classification (NCBI taxonomy): domain Eukaryota; kingdom Viridiplantae; phylum Streptophyta; class Pinopsida; order Pinales; family Pinaceae; genus Pinus; species Pinus tabuliformis. Next base: position 1,601,898,211 of record CM062820.1, read on the forward strand.
TTCCGATAGGTTTGTGGGCCATAACCCACAGGCCTTAGGATCGAAATTTATAAAGAAAGGGGAAATTGGTATACCCCAAAATCTCCTTTCATCAACGATCCTGGTCTTCCCAAAATGGGATGTGGAGTTTCATGTCCATGTTGACACGTCGTGTATAGCACTGGGAGCGGTACTAACACAGGAGGGTGGAGAAGGCTTAGATCACCCTATCGCATTCACGATTCGCAGGTTGTCTAAAGCATAAAAGAACTATTCCATAATTTAATGCGAGGGATTGGCTATGGTGTACGTGCTCCAAAAATACCAGCACTATTTGATAAGGGGACACTTCAAGATGTATAGAGACCATTACGTGCTAAAATACTTTGTCAATAGGCCTGTGTTTGGGCGGCGAATATGTAGGTGGCTCTTATTGTTCCAAGAATATGATTTTGAGGTCGTTGTGAAGCCTGGATGCCTGAACGCGAGACCAGATCACTTGTTGCGCATTGATATGGGAGAGGAACCTACTAGTTTGGAGGAAGGATTACCTGATGCACAATTCTTTGTTGTGCGCATAACAGATGGACACTTTGAAGATATATCCACTTTTTGACGATGGGAACTACATCGCAAGAATACTCCGTCCAGCAGAAGAAGGAACTGGTGGTGCGTGCGACAGATTTTTTTTTCATCGCGGGGCACCTATATAAGATGGGAAATAGTGAGATACTGCGAAGGTATGTACCTGAATTTGAATGAATTCATATCCTCACAGAAGTGCATGGGGGCACTGCAGGAGGACACTATGCAGGGTGTTGGATTGTTGGGGCCTTACCCAGGTTCAAAGGTGATTTATCCAAACAAATCCCGTTACTGCTGACCCTTCTGGCAACAGTCCGTGGAGCGCAGACTGAGGTCTCACCCGAAGTAGTATGGATGGCTGCTAGAACCAGGATTATGCACCCTAGAGATATCTGATGAGTTCAAGTGGTCCGCAGTTTGACCCTGTGCGCATGTCGCTACGCACACTTTCCCGTACCTTGCAGCCTGAGATGCTACCTTTGTGCGGCCCTACTCGGGGGCTGAACGCTGTTATTACCCAAGTCCTTACTAATATTCCAATGCTAGTTGATTATCTTAGTCTATTTGCATGCTTTAAGTTATACTTCACAATATAAACCATTCATACAGGTGCGCACAATAAATAAACAATATATCTACAATTTATATCAACATGCAATAACCCAAGAACAGATACACAGAATTAAGACAAACTTCTCTTTATTATTTTCTTCCTCGGTTACAGACTCGACTCTGCCCTGCGCACTCAGCTGTAGGGGTCCACGCACTCAGCTACGGACTACTAGGCCTCTGTGCACTCAGCTGCAGAGCCTTCTCCTACCCTACGACCCAAGACAGCCTTAGACACTTAGACTCTTACTCTTCGCTTCCACTTCGCTCTCCTTCCTCTTCTTTTACACTTAGAGCCTCGCTTTATTTATAGGCCGACATTACATTACAAAACTAGGGCGGACAACCCTGTGACCCTATCATACATTTCGTGCTCCGCGCCCGTAATTCGCGAAGTCTTTACAACAATATCTGGTCAAAACTTGGGCTTTGAACCCCAAAACATGCCTTGGGGGGATTCCATTCCCAACAGGCCCTAAACACAAACATCGTGACTTACCCTCGAGTCACTTGGTCGACATGGTGATCTTGGCACGAAGTCCCTCCAACTGTTCTCAAACTGTGTTGAGGTCCGCAGTGCACTGAGCTGCTACTTGCTGAATCTGCTGCATCCGATGTTCCGAGACCTCTGTGTCTGGGGTGCTTCTCTGCATCAATGTGTGCATCCCTTGTATATGCGCCTGCTTTCCTTTGATTTTTTCATGATAGTGAAGGCCTCGTCGATCCAAGGCTGAACGCGCTTTGAGAACTGCTTCCTTGTGTCGTGTCGCATCCACCTACTCCTTCAGTGCTTTGGCTTGCTGCATCTTCACAAGCCACTGGGTGAGGACTACTATCTGCGCAGTTCCTCAGACATTGTCGTATTGTTGTTGGAGTTCTCGTGCTTCTATTTCCAAGCGCTGGATGTTGGGGTCTTCCTGTAGAGTCGTGAGGACCTCAAGTGCTTGTTCCAACATGCAGGTACAGTCTCACACTACACCTCTGATTTCCTCCAGTCCCGTTGTGATAGTGTTAGCGTGATGTTCTCTGACTTCCGGGGGAGTGGATGGCTGCGCCTTTAACCGCAACTCATCGATTTAAAGGTTCAGCTCCAGCTCAACCTTTGTTTTTTCTTCCCTGGCCTCGCGGACTCCTGTTGCTAGCCTGTGGATCCACACCTCCACTGGTAGATATGCTGGGATGGCCAGCTCCGGGACACTGCAACAAGCATCGCCTAGCACTTGTACCAACTGCTGATTTTACGACACCAATTTGTCGTGCTGCAAGCTTATTTGTTCCATGTTTATCTTTTGTTCGCTAAGGATTTGGATCGCGCGACTCTCCCTAGCGCATAGCTCTGTCGTTATCCCATCCTATAACAGACATAGTGTCTCATGTGGAAGGGCAGCCAGATTAAGGCCAAGGCCTTTCATCATGCTAACCGAAAATTGATCAACCTCATTCGATGTCACTAGGGTCCCTTCCGGAAAAACTATTATGTTTTCCATCCATGCGCACAGCATCTGCTCTGCTATCGAGGATCCTGCTGTGAGGTGGGTTGAAAGGGTACCCACCTGAGGGGGGCGCACCTGTAACTCCTGCAACTGTTCTTTGAGGACCCCCAACATAGTTTAGTGCTCCTACATAAAATCCTGAAGAGCATCATTGGTGACATCGCGCACTGTCTCGTCGATATCATGCAGATCACCCTTGGTTAGGGTGATCGGGTCAAAGGCTAATTTCGAGGCCTTAACCTTCTTCCTTGGTTCTACTCTCTCTGTCGTGTGTGGGCACTTCAACTATGTGGATGTGGTCCCTGGATCCACACTCCCTTCTATTGTTTCTGCTTCCTCTGCCTCCTGCTCCTGCAAGGGCATTGCTTGGCCCTCGCCCGCCTTCGCGGTGGCTTCCTATGCTGTTGTGGCTGCTTCTGCGGCCTGTTTCTACTCCGTGGCTTTCTGTGCTGCCACCCTCTCGAGTTTTGCAAGATCTAGGGTGCGCCATTTCGGAGGCCATGTCTCCAAGACAGTGAAAATGGCATCGTCAGTGGCTATAAAAGGTAGCTTTGTCCACTGCTTCATCGGGTCCTTTCGTGCTCTGATAAAGATGTTGTGCATGTCTGCCTTAAATTCTACAAAACTCTGCAGACTGTTATACACCGTGGGCGACAAGCGCGGCTTCTAGTTGATCCACATTCGAATGCTCATCTCCATGAACACCCAGAAGATCTTAGTATTGCATATCCTTTTCCCATCCTTTGTGGCCTAGAGCGAAGCGTACTTCACGGCCTCTAGTAAATCTTTGTCAATTGTGGGGAATTGACTGTCCTCCAGCAGTTCCCCTGCTACGAGCATTATGGATAGCAACAACCAATCATAGTGGAAGGTTTTACCTTGCTCCTGGGCTTCGCGATAATTCTTCAAGAATTTCGTGCAGAGGAATGTAGCCAAATTAAACTGGACCCCCTTCGTGTACTGCTAGGCCAGTGCGATTACTAGGGTTGGTACCTCGTCTGCGCGACACTGTCGCATAACTTTGCTTACCAGGGTTTTGGCTGCTATGTGTACCGCTTTTTCCTTGACGCTAGAAATGGCATAGCCCCGCTTCTTCTTCTCCATCTTGTACTTCGTCTTCATGGCCTCCGCGAGGGCCAAATCACTACCCTTCCCTTCCGATAAGGTAGCGGGGTCCTTTCCTTTGTATGGTAGCCGGGAAATGCAATGAATTAGGTCTGTCATGATGGGGATAGGCTCCTCCAACCATAGTTACCCATCATGCACCAGGCAAAGCAGCTACGTGATGATGAAAATGGCTATTGGGGCGCGGTGGAAATGCGGCACCCATAGTAGGTTCAGTAGCCCAGCCTTTTCCACTCCGCGTAGCCATTTCCGTGGCTCTAACATTGTCACCACCCCCGCGGTGCTCTGCTTCATGAGGTTCCCGATCTCTAGGTGAGGGAACTTCTCGCCGTCAGCGAGGTCCCAATATTCAAACTTCATGGTTGGCACGCGGCCCAGGTGCGTGCCTTCAAACACAATGCTATCTGGGAGGAGTGAGGTCTGGAGTGAACTCTTGGTTTCATCCAGGTCCTTGGGCACTTTGGCCTTCCCTTTTCGCGGGGGGACATATGCGGGTAGTTTTGTTGTAGAGTGTGTAGGTTGAATATCCTCCTCCATGCCTTCGTCTTCTTCCTCTGCGATGATAAGGGCCTGCAAATCTTCTTCTTCCTCATCTGTGTCTATTGTGACAGCTTTCCCCTTCTCTTCCATTGATAGTTTGTTGCGCAGCGGGTTCCTTGGGGACACGCGTACGAAGCCATTACTTGCTTATCCTTCTTGGGTCTTGGCGTACGTGGTGATTTGGGGATCTCTGCCACAACCCTGGCACCTTCTAGAACATCCTCCATAGTTGGGGTTTGTGCGGCCTCGCTGGCGGTTACCTCTTCTATTCCTAAACCATCCTTAGTCGTTGTCATCATACCTAGGCTGTAATTTATCACTCACGAATTCAGGGGCTTAATTAACGCTCGACTCACAATGCTCAGGGCTCTGTTCAATCGCTCAATTCTCAAATGACTAAGTGTTGTTTGCTGGGAAGCCCTTTGTGTTTTATAGCGCCTTTTGAATTCGAATTCGACCATTCCCCCAAATTCTGGTTCATTATTTCTTTCTTAGCACAGATTTTCCCAAATCTTTCCCATAAATCGCGTCTTAAATGTTTGCCATCCGCTCCATTTTGCCTCAAGTCGATCATCCCATCGTGAACAGTGACGTCAATGGTCACTTTTTGGCCAATCCACGCGGCAGCGCAGTCCCTCGTGCGCGATCGCGGACCTTGTGATTTTATGCTTCTGCGCACATCTCCAACATTGCACAGCTCCCGGGCAAGATATATTATAGTCCCGCGCTCCCTTCCAACTGCCTGGAGTGCTAAGACTGTCCTTCTCCTAGATAGTCAGGTGGTCACACAACCCGTGTGGGGCTCCATCCTGTCCTCCATCACGATTCTTGGAGAATCCCCACCCTCTATGATTGTGCACTTCCTCATTTACAACGTGCTACCATAGACCCTATGCTTAGCAATATGTGGTCCAAGCCAAGGCATCAGATTAAATAATTCACGACGATAGTTCTCAAACTTGGCAATATGATCATATGCACCTTCCCTTACCATCCTATTTTTTTGGTAAGAAACTCTTCCTTTATCTCGTCTTCCAGCTTCTTGACCTCCGCGTCCATCAAAGCAATTTTCTCTCTTAACCGTACCCTTTCTTTTTTCAAGTTCGCGAAGTCTAAGGTTTCCTTGTTGGATTTCTTCCTCAAGTCTCATGTGTTTTGTCTCTAGCGGCTATGTGATTCCTTCTTTCTGAGTTTTGCGAACCGTCGTATCTATGGGTGTTGCCATGCACGGACCAGGCGTTGCATGCTCCATAGGGATTACAGTATCTACTTCATACTTCACCGTCGCAAGTGCCCGCGCAGTCAGGGTTTTGCATATGGTCCTATAAGCCCATAGAACCGTTGGTACACACAAGTCCCAGTCAGCGCATCTCACATGGTAGACCGTGTTCAGTACTTCGCACACTTTGTCAAAGGCTTCCACGCAGATAATCTTTGGCACGCTTGGTCTTATCATACTGCATCGTTCACGCCATCGTCTTGGCCGCTATTGCTTGTCGGTCTCATTTCCTATCACGAGGATGGTGTGCGTTCGTGCAGGTTGCATATCATACACCTGTACCCATCTGGAGAGGTGGGCACGCAGGCTGTTTCGTCCATCATACATGGCTTTCATCTGCATCTGAACCTTTCCAAACCACATGAGCATCATCCTTCTGCATTCCCACTAGTCCTAAAAATTCTGCTAGTGCGTACCCCACCACTTTGTGGGCGTAGCGCGCAGTACCCATTTCAGAGCGTCGAAACGCTGTTGTTTTGGCACTTCTCTCTCAAACTTGTTCAGGAAATCATCCACCGTTGGCATCCCGTCATACATAGGCAGATCTCTTACCTCTATTTTCACGTAGCGTAGCGACCTTATCATCATGTTGCAGTTGAGCGTCGTTACCTCGTCTAACCGATTCTACCATCGTTCTATTTCCTCGTTCGGATCTGAGGTGCAGGAGCTTTCGCACTCCCACAAAATCCTGCCATCTGCTATAGGATTCACCCAATCATGTTCCCGAGCAGTTATCTTGTAGATACCATCTAGATCATCATCGCTCTCGTCGTCGCGCACTGGCTCTGTGTGGCGTGATCCTTCCGCAGCGTGTAAAGGTACCACCACGCCTAGTGACTTTTTCTCAAAAATCATCTTGTGCTTCTTTAGATTTATTACTCCATTCATGTCAGTGGCCCAATCTATTCCCAGTAGCGCGAGATATGGATTGTTGTTATCAACAATCTCTATCACTTCAAAATCTGCAAGCGCGCTCACACCTTCAATATCTACTGTTATTCCCTGCAATCTTCCCATCAGTAGGATCTTTTGCCGGTTCGCCATTCGCAATTGAATAGGAGACCATTTCAACACAGGCCTGCCCATGCGCTCCCATGTCTGCTTTGGTAGGACGTTCACGTCCGATCCTAGATCCAAAATCACTTGATCCATTTCATATTCTCCAATTTTCACAATCAATCTCATCTCCCTTCCTGTTCGCGTTGTGTGTTTCCCGATCTTCCGGACTACGTGCGGTTCCCTGATCCAGCACATCTAGTGATGAGTTCTTACAGCCCTTTCACCGCTTTTTTGTCGCGCAATAGCTTCATGCATGTCTCTAGAAAGGTAGGGAGCATTGATGGGTCCATCTCCGGTTCTAGTTTGTCTTTACTCCCTGAAGTGGAGGCCTCCATGAAGCTCTTCTTAGCTTCCATGAATGTCTCCTTCGTGCGCTCCAAATCGAACTATGGTTCCTTTGTTGTTGCCTTGCGAACCCATGAAATTTCTTTGGGCCGCTTTCCCTTCTCATCTCCTGTCGTGATACTGCTTCAGAGCACGATGTTTACATTTGGGTCCTCCTTGCACGGCTCAGACCTCATCATTTGTAGGTTCTGAGTTGGGGGAGGCTGGAGTGTTCCTTTATCACAAAACCTGGCTATCAATGTGGCGAAGTCCTCCATCTCATGATAAAACTTGGTACAATATAAACATGATGCTCTCGTCGAATTTGTACAATCACAGGCGTAATTCCCTGGCCCTCCGCAATTGTAACAAATCAGCTGTCCGCGACCCCTTACTAGTCCCATTCCGCCTCGATCTCGTTCACGCCCCTAAAATCCAGTGCACGTCATCCTTGCATTTTGATCAAGGGCTCGTGTTTCAGTCTGAACTCTGTAGGTAGGAGTCCAATCCATCATCAATTCATAACTTCTACAAGTGCACTCATCATGGCCTACTGACCTGTAGAAATTACAAAACAATTGTTGGGACGTCTGCGTATACTTCTGTAATAGGTGGCAGTTATCTGTAGCATGCTTCCCTCCTATCTGATAAATCACGCACCATAATGCAGGCACCGTGCTCGGTCATGCTTGTGCCTCTAGTCTCAATGGCATCGGCCCTCCTCCCACCAGGTAGTTCACGAAGACTGGACAATGGTCCTTTTCATGTCCTTAGCCTTTGCACTTTATGCACCATACCTCCTCGCATGCTTCTAGGCGGGTTGTCCTGTCTTGTTTCAAGATCTACATCTCCAGACACAAGTTATTCAACTGTGCATGGATTTGTTGGACTCCCAGGTTAGGATCTTGTATTGGGGTCTTGTGTAGTCTCATTGCGATCTCCAACACTTCAGCCTGAGTGGATAGCTTCTGTTGTGACAGCGTAGTCCTTAGATGCGGCGTTAATGATGCTACGAACCATGCGCGGTGTTTCCCATCTGTTAAGGTCATATTGGCTTCACGAATCATACCCTTCAGTCTTTGATCTAGCTCATAGGGGGTCTCGCCTGGAAGCATCACGATTTCCTTAAACCCGATAATCGACTGTGTCTCTGATTTTGGCCTGCTAAATTCCTTGTTTAGCGTAGCTTGGATATCCACGATTCCTGCATTTGGATTGTCGTTGGAATGCTTAATGTACCATGTCAGTGTGCAATCCTGCAAGGCATTGACCAGCGTTGCTTTCTTTATGTTGTCATCTGTGACCCCTTGCGCTTCCCATACAGCCTTTACCACGAACCAAAATTGGTCTGGATCTTCATTCCCTACTCCTTTGAACACCGGAAACTTTATTGTGCTCACCATATTGAACTGTGGTGGTGGCAGAGGTGGTGTGGGCAGAGATGGGGGTGAAGATGGTGAAACTGGTGGTGGTGTAGGTGGGGGTGGTATGCGCGGAATTCGCTGCCTTATCAGACTGATCACGCTTCTTGGTGAAACTTTTGCAAGCTCTTCCTCGCTTTCTCGTCGTGGTGAAATCAAGGGGCTCGTTTCTATCTCTACGCTACCTTCGTTTCTATAGATCCTCCTACTTCTCGTAGCCCAAAACATCAATTTATTCGCATAACCCGCTTTTCACACGGTAGAATCTTAATCCAAGTGTTCAAATATTTAACGTACTTACCTCGCAGTCCTTTGAGGAAGCATCGTTCTGCCTCGCTGTAGCTGACTGAAGTGCCTACCGTGAACTCCATGATAAACCCTCCTATAATTCAATCGCCAATGGTCCACAACACGTGCGATCTTATTTTCTTATGCTTCTAGTCTGCGCACCAACTCTAGAGTCCACACAATAGGTTTGTCGAGCCTACACCTTCCTTGACTATCTACTAACTTCGTAATCCATGCGTACAACTCAGAGGGGAAGGACGTAAAGAAAATTTCATGGGTTTCCATATATAAGTAGCCCTCTAACCACTCTTCCTTCGAAACTCGCGGATTCCTGTTTTCCTACGGTGCAAACTCGTGAATTTTTCCGTCCAGCCACTCTTCAATTTCTTTCTTTGTCGGATTCCAGTGACAGGACATTAGACCTCCCTTATGCAGATCCTGGTCCCAACAATGGAACCATTTGTTGGCTTGTTAGGGCCTGGCCAGGTTCAGAGGTGATTTAGCCAAACAAATCCTACTGGCCCTTTCAGCAACAATCCGCGGAACGCGGACTGAGGTCTCACCCAAAGTAGTATGGGAGGGTGCTAGAACCAGGTTTCCACACCCTGTAGATGTCTGACGAGTTCAAGAGGTCCGCAGTTCGACCCTGTGCGCACGTCGCTACGCACACTTTCTCGTACCACACACCCTGAGATGGTGCCTTTGTATAGCCCTACTTAGGGGCCGAACGCTGTTATTACCCAAGTCCTTACTGATATTCCAATGTTAGTTGATTATCTTAGTCTACTTGCATGCTTTAAGTTATACTTAACAATATAAACCATTCATATAGGTGTGCGTAGTAAATAAACAGTATATCTGCAATTTATATCAACATGCAATAACCCAAGAACAGATACACCAAATTAAGAGAAAATTCTCTTTATTATTTTCTTCCTCAGTTACAGACTTGACTCTGCCCTGCACACTCAACTGCGGACTACTAGTCCTCTGCACACTTAGCTACAGAACCTTCTCCTACCCTACGACCCAAGACACCCTTAGACACTTAGACTCTTGTTCTTTGCTTCTACTTCGCTCTCCTTCCTCTTCTTTTACACTTAGAGCCAAGCTCTATTTATACAATAGGCCAACATTACATTACAAAACTAGGGTGGACAACCCTGTGACTCTATCATACATTTCACGCTCTGTGCCCGCAATTTGCGGAGTTTGTACAACAATATCGAGTCAAAACTTGGGCTTTGAGCCCCAAAACATGCCTTGGGGGGATTCCATGCCCAACATAGGGTGAGCGACCACACAAAAGATTCTCTGCGCAGGGTTGTGGTGGCCAACCCTTCATCAGGATTCAAAAGCACATTGTAAGGCCTGAAATATATGTCAAAGAACAATTAAACCATCGCGGAGGGACGATATGCCTTTGAATCCGCAAATGACACTGCAGCCCTTCAAAAAGTGGGCAATCAACTTTGTAGGACCTATCAAACCTCAAGGAAAGACGGGCGCGAGATAAATTATCACCGCGACAGAGTACCTGACTCGTTGGGAAGAATCATAGCCGGTCAAAGGTTTCACAGCCGCCACGACTGAAATGTTTATGGTTGAAAACATATTAACTCGATTTGGATGTCCGAAGATCTTGATAAGCGATCGCGGTACACATTTCCTAAACGAAACAATCAACACGCTAACAGAAGAGTTTCAGGAGTATCATCAGAAAATCACACCGTATCACCCACAAGCCAATGGGACAGTAGAAGAATTCAACAAAATACTAGAGACTGCGCTGACCAAAGTCTGCAACGTGCAACAAAGTGATTGGGACCTTTGTGTTCCTACAGTATTATGGGCTTATAGGACAACGTGCAAGAAACTGATGGGACAGACACCTTTCCGATTGGTCTATGGTGTGGAAGTTGTCATGCCAATGGAGTATATTGTGCCTAGTCTGCACATCGCAGTGCTCACAGGTATGACGGACCGTAGAGCCCTGGAAGAAAGGCTAGTGCAGTTAGAAGAACTAGAAGAGGAACGGTTCCTAGCCGGCTTCCATCAGCAGGTACAAAAGCAGTGCAAAAAGGCCTGGCACGATTGCCACATTAAGTTGTGCACCTTCAAGGTAAACAATTTAGTGTTACTGTATGATAGTAAGTTTGATAAATTCCTGGGAAAGTTCAGAATGCATTGTTTGGGACCATGTGTTGTTAAGGAGATCATAGATGGAGGCGCGGTGCAGCTGGTAAAGCTAAATGGAGAACCTTTCCCAGGCAAAGTGAATGGCAGTAGATTGAAGCCATACACGGGTGGCCCGACTATCTGACTAACCGAAAGAAGCACAGTGTTCGCACTCCACGTAGCCGGAAGAAGGTGTGGGACTCTAAACAAATGCAGGGGACGCAGGAACAGATCCAGGGGAGCAGTTCCGACACCGCGGTCTCGGAACAACGGGTACAGGAGATTCAGCAGGCAACTGCTTAGTGCGATGCCGACCTTGCAGCGGTTCGAGCAGAGTTGGAGGGACTTTGCACGAAGATCTCCGCACCGACAGAGTGACTCGAGGGTGAGTCACAATGTTTGTGTTGGGGACCTATTGGGCATGGAATCCCCCCAAGGCATGTTTTGGGGTTTAAAGCCCAAGTTTTGACCAAGTCTATTGTAAAGACTCCACAATTTTTGGGCGCAGAGCATAAAGTCATAATAGAGTCATAGGGTTGTTCGCCCTTGTTTTTGTAATGTAATGTTGGTTTGAAAGATCTACCCATGGTCCGCAGACCATGGGATTGTATAAATAGAGCGAGGCTCTAAGTGTAGAAAACAGTGAATCAAATCTAAGCATGATGAGTCTAAGGAATTGATTGAGTCGAAGTGTAAGTTGTGTCTTTGGGTCGTAGAGTAGGAGAAGGCTCTGCAACTATGTGCACAGAGGCCTAGTAGTTCGCAGCTGAGTGCGCGGACCCCTGCAGCTAAGTGCGCAGGGCAGGTCGAGTCTGTAACCATTGGAAGAATTAATAAAGAGAAGTTATATCATATTTCTGTGTACCTTTTCCTGTTTTATGTATTATTGGGTATGAATTGCAAGTTTACTGTTTATTTGCTGCGCGAACTCATATGAATGTGTTGTATAAATAAATATAACATAAGGCATCCATTTACGCGAAGATAACTAACTAGTGTAAGAAGATAAGTAAGATCTTGGGTGTGACTTAGGGGAATAATGCAGAGTGCTGCTCCAGCAGCGCAGAAGCCCCACAGCCCCTGGTTAGGGTTGTGCGAAGGCCAGGGAAGTGTGTGAAGTAACTTGCGCGTAGGGACTAGAAGTTGGACCGAATCAACCCCTCAGACATCTCAAGGGTGCGGAAACCTGGTTCCAGCACCCCCCCATACTACTTTGGGTGAGACCTCAGTCCGCGCTCCGCGGACTGTTGCTGAAAGAGCCAGTAGTACAGGGATTTGTTTAGCTAATTAACTCCAAACCTGGGCCAGGCCCCAACAAGCCAACAATATAACACCTATCCTCATAATGTTAGACAAATTCAAGGTTAAGAATACTTCCTGTATGCAAAGCACTCATTTGTTTGGAATTGTGGTTTCCAAACATAGTCAAAGGAATTTTTACCCAATTCCTTTCTTTTACCTTTTCCTTGCAATTGAGTCTTACTATGCACTGTCACATTGTCCAACTTTTAGTTATATAAACACGTCAATTATTACCCTGTCAAGATAATACCAGGCATGTTTCCCTGCAAAATCAAGTACATATCAGTTTTATCAACACATATGTATTAGTACAACCATCTTAAAACAAGATCATTTCTTCATACAATCTTGTAGACACATACTCATATCATGTAATTAATCAACTTTCAAACACTAGGTAGATGACATAATAGACACCAAACACTCAAACACCAAATAGACGACATAATCAAACATTCAAGCACCAAGTAGATGACATAAGCAAACTCATACCTTAATATATCTCAGGGGAGGTTATCTTGTCTGCACAATCAATCTAGATTAGTATTAACTCATACCTGAATCTCATAACCCTAACCATTTGCATATACCAATCCAATTTAGCAGGATACATATAGAATTAAGATATTAATGCTATAACCCTAATCATCAAGTTAACTAACATATAACAACAATAAGTTAACATATAACATACTCAACAAAAACATATAACATATAACATAATCATAACAAGTTAACCTATAACATACTCATCAACAACACGTAACATAATCATCAAGTTATCTAACATAAAACAACACTAGTAATGCATACAACCATAGGTTACTATCATTCATGACTATCTGGCACATGTGCATATGGCTATACTAATCAACTAGAAACTATCATATTGTATGTAACCATAACATCAATAGACATGTACATAAACCTAATGCATATAACAATCCTTAACCTACATACCTGCATGCCCAACATACAAACATGTATGAAGACATGCTCTTGCCTCGAGATCCAATGTTGAAACTTCATTTTGTATATATTTATTTTATTTAATTATTTAAATTAATAAGAAAATAATCCTTCACCTAATTTTTGACCCAGTCAAAAGTATTCATTTCATTATAGTCGTTGGAATGGTATGAATCTCTATTTAACCCATTGCCATGATATGATTCTTCATCTTGTCTTGACGATGAACCACACTAGTTGGCTCAAAATGTGTCGACAAATGAATCTTGATGTGATTATCACCGAAAGAATTTCTTAGAAACTAGATATGGATCACAGAAGCCTAAATGTGATCTTCACTTTGATGTTCTGCATCTCTGCTCTATCTCAACCAACACATAATTAGCATCATAATATACCAGTATCGTCATGATTACCTAAAAGCATACAATGACTTCACAATGCATGTTTGTCCTACCATACATGCATAACCCTAACCATGAAAATGCATGCATAACAACATATAGACACTAACATGCATAACAAATGCATATACAACCATACACTCATGACGACACATTCCACAACAACACCATCAACCTTCACATGGCGACATCACTACAACCATGATCAACACCATGGAAATGCAACAAGAACATGGACTACAAGAATAAGGAACACATATGCAATCGACATGAATGCGTGACCAACACACTGTCCATCCAGTCAGAGGGGTGAGCCATGCTCTAATACCACTCTATAACACTCTCCTCCCACATCTACCCATGTAACCAGCCAACCGAGGTAAACATGTGACGAGAGGCTACTATGATAGGATTCACAGAAGTGGAATCACAAAAACACAACATACAAACCTTCCACATCAGCTACAGGATTCCCAGGAACCATCCCAACCACTCAGGTAACTAGCCACTGGGTCCCACTAAGTTCTTAGACCAAGTAACCCTCGGATGCTCCTATGATATGGGCATGCATGCGTCCATAAGGCTCTAGATGCTCTCATAGCATGGTGTGCCAGCGTACAAGGACTATTTTGGTCAGTGTTGTGCCAGCGTCCCTGAGATTTGAGCCACTTTTTCAGGCCCAGAGCCCAGGTCACTGCCCAGAACTAAATGACACCTTCAAAACATAAAGATAATAAGGTAATGATGATAAAAATGCAATTACTTGAACAAGGGCTTGAATGGACCCCCACTAGCCATGATAGGCATTTCTTCAAACATATCACAAATATGTAATCTACAGGAGTAAACAACATATTTGAGCATAGGGGTCTCATACTTATCTGAGAATCACTATGAAGCATTGCTCCCTTATATCATTAATTTCATTATCATCTATTAGGTCATAGATACATTGTTCATTCATTTACAAATAAAAACATGAGGAGATCCATACATCATCACTGTCATAAAACATGCTTATAACCAGCATAATAACAACAAAAATATCAAGGATACATCAGCCATAGAATCCACATATAAACTAGTACATTTACACATAATATTTCAAGGAAAGAACCTCTTATTAATGAATGCAAAATCTGAACCGAGATGGGACTACCACGTTCCACCTGACCATAGAATGGTTGAGCCAATTCTCTCTTCATCCATTCACCCCCGTGCCATATTCCAAGCATGAATGTGGGACTCAAACCAAAATAACCAACTAGGGCATCCCAAGGCTAAACCACCTCACCCTCATCAATAGAAACCAGGCTTTACCGCAATCCACACTAGATCACTAGGCCAACACAATAAACATGTAATAACATGATTTACCATGATCTCCACCAGATCACTAGGCCAAAACAAGCATGGATGCCACCAGATTTCTCCACCTACACCGTGAGGAATTTTCCTATCTCCTAGTCTCTCAAGATTTACTGCAATCCATAGTCTGATCCAGGGATCACTAGGCCCTAAACCGAGACTCCACCCTCTAGGCTTTACCATATATCCCGCCATTCATCGAAAAGGATTCCTAGGCCTAATCAAGGGAAACCACCTCTAGGATTTACCGTATATCCCACCATTCACTGGCAAGGATTCCTAGGCCCACTGAGGTACACAATAGCTGGATTTGTCGTATATCCCACCATTCACTGGCAAGGATTCCTAGGCCCACTGAGGTACACAATAGCTGGATTTACCGCAACCCACAGTATAGTTCAGGGGTCACTAGGCCAGTGGCTTCACCACAATCCACAATCTGATCCAGAGATCACTAGGCCATGTGTTATTCTTTTCAGAGATCCACCTCACTCAAATTTGAATCCATCCAGCAATCCATATCAACTAAAAAATGATAACCCCATCACATCATGACTATCTGAAAATTGAAAGTCTAGGTTGAAAACACTGCCACACCTGTCAAAAATCGTGCCATGACAGCAAAGAACCACATGCAATACCTTGCATGCCAAATCTAGTAAAGAAATCACACATGAAAATTGATACCTGCAAATAATCCATTTGTAGTTGCTTGATCTTGTTCTTCCTTGGTTGATCTCTCCTTCCTCTTTGCCTTTCTTGATCCAATGCCAAAGTGCTCCAAGAAAACTCCAAGTGTCCAAGAGTGAGAGAGAGAAAGAATAATGTGAGAGCTCCAAAACTGAACTGACAAAAGGCTACAAACTAATCCTCATAAGCCGTTTTATCAATGAGGCCTCTATTTTCTTAATTTTCCATTATTTTCCTCCTCACGTGAAACATGTGACCTTTCACATTCCTTTTCTCCTAATTTCCATTATTTTCATAAATAAATGTGCCAAAAAATCCATTTTACCTTTCCAAATCTGTAGTCATTTCCTTTGCCAATTTCCTAAGCCATAATAAACCGAATGAACACCCACTAGGATTTTTTTGCCCACTATTCAGCTTGGAATAAGTGTCCCATCAACCGTGGTTATTATTTTTCCTTTATTAACTCTTATTACATGCAATTTTCACCAAGGTTGTTACATTAGATCCTGTACCACCATAGGTCTAAGTCACCTATATCGACTCATTTTCTCCTTCCCTTATTCCTTCGTACCATTCCAAACTTCAACTACATCTCTTATTCAAATCTTATTAAATGCTCAAATGATTGTTTTGATGCTTGCTTGGATGCTCCTCTCATTTCATCGTGTCGTTCCCTCTACTTATATAGTTTGTCACCTCACTTCATGTGATTCTCCACCTTTCATGACAAGCCATCTCATCCATTCAATTCATGTGCTTTAAGTCAGGTTGACTCATCGTTCCACCCAAGTGCTCACATAACTCACCCACACATCGTGCCTGCTCATCCACCATGTCGTTCCACTCCCCTTCGCTGACCTAACTTTGGTTGGTCCTTCTAACACTTAGTTTGTATCAGTTTCTCATTTAGGGGTCTCAACCCACCACCCATTCCATCATGGTGCCCTCCTCTCGATATAGCATGCCCTGGATCAACCTCCTCCCATCGTTCAATTCTCCATCTAGGGGTCCTTTAGCTCACACCTTAAGGCTCTCACACTGCCTATCATGGGCTCGTCTTGGGAATTTTTTCCCATAATTTGGCCAAGTTGAGTGCTAGGTCACTCACATCCATCATGCCATCAAGATACCCACATGCACCCAATGGAAATCCCAAGTGTCTATCTTTTGACACCTCGTGTTGGCATGCCCTCACCCAACATCCTTTTTCTTCAGATTTCTTGCGATATTTTCATTACAAATAATGTGATGGATATGTCACCCATGTCATGCACCTCGATTAAAGGTGCACCCAATTCTAGGGTCTAAAATATGCCTCTAACATCTATAAATGAAATTAATATTATAGAGGTAGAAGCAAGGGTAAAGACAATTAATGTAGGATTAAGGAATAGAATAAAATGTGGGTCAATGGATCCCTGACACTGGAACTAGTAGATGGAGATACAACAAATACCTTTAGATAGTGAATCTATATTATTAGGTGAAAAACATCATGGCAAAGCACTCGTGGAAAGGAGTGAGGCTTAGTAAGAAATTAATCTATGCATAGATGCTCTCCAAGTTCAAGGGAAAAAAATGGATTAGAAGGCCTCCCAACTTGCAAAGAATATTTCCAAGCTAGAACTCTCTGATTCTTGTGAAGAAGAAGATCATCTAGTGATAGAATAAGTGGACTTACCCTCTAGCTAATCAACATTAAATATATTTATCGATTTAATTATAAGTATAGGTGGGGTAGTAAAATCCCATACATTATCATACTTATGATTCAACTTTATTGTGTTACCTCTAAATGTTTGGATAAATTCAATGCACCTTTGTTACTAGTTTGGTTTCCCCAGTAACATACGAGTATCCAAATATGTCTTTTTTTCCCTAAGATTTAGATGGAATATAATTTTAATGCGGAGATTACACACACACAAAAAATCAATAGATATTTGAAGAAAGTAGGGGAAAAACATATAAAAAAAATGTAATCAATTAATCATAATATTAATAATTTTATTATAATGCTCCATTTTTTTAAATAACGACTTAAAAAATTGTTGAGAAGCACTCTACAACCCAATATAAGGGAGATGTCATGTTAGATCTTTAGATTTCAAATTAAATTAAAAATAAACAAATTAAAATAATGTCAGCTAAATTAAAATTAATAATACACACACATACACACATATATTCAAAATGTCCGCAAACAATTAAGATGTCCACAAACAATTTCAAGTGAGGGAATTACGAAGGTCGGGATACCCTAAGGAAGGTAGTGACCCTAACATTTTTAGGTATGAATTGTTTTGGTTATAATTACTAAGCTTCATCACTTTTTTTTGTTTGCACTCTCCACACTTATTAATAAGTTAACATTTAATAATCTTAATGCATATGATAATATAGCTAATCTAGAAGATGTATATCAATTAAGCCATTCTTGGCAACCATTAATCTACTAGCTGACTCATTAGTTTAATTATCTTTAGTTAAAATTATCATATATTTAATTTGCTTTGTTCTCTATAATTCATTATAAAAAAACGTTTTCGATTTTAAAAACTTTCAATTTCAAATATTTCTCCTTCTTCATTTATTTTCCTTCATTTTTCGGCATTGTTGATGTGATTCTCTCTCGTTCTTTTTTTCTTTTCCAAGGAAAAAATCGTAATTTCCATTATATAGAATATTGAAAATTACTTGTAGTTGTTGCATACCTATCATATGCCAAAATTGTGGTCATAACCACAATACAGTGTAATGTCTGATAACATAAATACATAACATGAGTGTTCATATAAAGTATCAAAAATGGACATAGTATGAACAGAGTGTAAGTCTGCTAGGCAAAATATAAGTAGAAAAAAAGGAGGTTGTCAAAAAGATGATATGTGTCATGATGTCTCATCTGCAAGTTGTTGCTGCTCTATAAAAGGCATGTGATAATACTGGTAAACATTATGTCCCTGTTGTTCCTATATCATCCATTGACCACGAGGTTGTTGTGTGGCTTCCTTGGAAAGACTGTCAGAAATCTGGTTCCTTTCCCTGTAAATATGATGACATGCAATGAAGTCAAATTGAGCCTTTAAAGTGATAATCTCATCCAATAGACCTCTGAGTGTGTGCACGTGACATTGAGACTGTATATTGAACCAATTGATAACAAGTTTGGAGTCTCCAAATATCTGAAGTCGACGACATTGTTTCTCAAGTGCAAATATAAGGAGAAGTCTAAGACTATTAAGTTCAGTGAAATTATTAGTGCCCCTTCCATAACCCATCTTTAGTTTAAAAAAATGGTCCTCAAATAGATATAGAATAGCACCTCCACCACATCCTATATTTTGTGTTGGTCCATCAAGAAAAGCCCAAGGGATCAATTTATCAATGGCTTCAGGGGATATATTCTGAGTACGTTCTCTCTCGTCTCTTAATTATTATTATTATCCTTAATTTTATTTTAATTATCATCTTCCCCTTTAATTAATTAATCATCTCTTTAAATACGTGGGATTAACCCTTGTTCTTAACTCTTAAGTATTATATCTCAATATAGTCCTCATTTCCTTTTAATTATTAATATAGTCCATATTAATATTTTATTATCTAACGCTTATTTTATTATTTTATTATTATTCATTAACAATTGTTTCAAAACTTCCTTCTATAAAATATTCACAACACTCGTTTGTGATCATTCAATTCTCAGAATTCTCAAGTCCTTGACGTGGGTGGAGTATCCACCCAAAATGTTGGACTGGATTAAAGATCCTCCACATAATTTTATCCGAAAAATTTCTCTCAATATAAATAACAATTCACTTATGTTGACGTGGGTGGAGTGTCCACCAAAAATGTTGAATAAGATTAAAGATCCTTCACATAGTATCATCTAGATAATTTCTCTTAATATAAATAATTATAGAAATATACACTTTGTCAAATTTAATGTGTTTAAAAATATATAAATTTAATTCTATTTGAATATAAATAGCTATGGAATATACACTATGTGAAGTTCCATGTGTTTAAAAAGTATAAATTTGAGTTTAATTTTGGAAAATGAGCATATTAAACAACATTGTTTAACAAGCGGAAATCTAACTTATATCTATATATATTGTAAACGAATATAACGCATTTAAAATCATAAATAATAAGTTTAAGTTTAGATTGATATTATTAATAATAAATTTGTTTTTAGTTTGATAATAATAAGTTTGGTGAGTTTAATACATTGTTTAATGTGTACACTAATAATTGGTTCATGTTTACATTTAATTTGATATTAATAGTAATAATTTTGTATTTGATATTATATTATTATATTTAATATTAAGTTAACCTAAAGTAAGTATTTTAGTCCTAAGGTAAAAAAGGGACCATAATCCAAAGATATGAAGAAATATAAATTATATCGGATATCTTTTCAATATATTAATATAGGTTATTGTATAGAAACTACATAAGATATGAGTGGACAGGAATTATAACATTAGGTATATTAGCAGATTACGAAGAAGGTCATCACTTTAGGTATTAGCAGATAGAATTGTTAAAGTAATATTTATTTTGTTTATTAATTTTTTGATAAATAATACTCAAAGTTAATAAGTTAGAATGTCACACGAAGAAATTAAACTCGAGTGTCATGAAATAATTTAGATATTATTAAAAATGCACAAGGTTTTCTCAATATTAAAAATGTAAAAGTTTATAAATTATATATCATATATTTTACATTCAATTAAGTTTTTTACGTCTTATGAAGCTTTTAAGAGAGATAAGATTGGTGTATCCCGAGAATGGAAGATGAAGGTGATTTTTTATAATGGATTCCAGATGGGATGTTTCAGGGACTTTATGATAGCATGGAACGGGAGGGTATTATCAGCATGGCATGTTTCTTCGATAACTATTTTCTGGTAGAAGTTATCATTAGCATGCAAGGATTTAGTATGGAGTGGGAAGTGGCAGTCTGTTATGAAACCAACTCACATAAAGATAAAAAAGATAGATCAACGCCTTGGAATTCAGCCTCTTCGAGGGGGCAACCTCCTTTATATTACACAAATGAATAATTCTTGGATGATACAAATGACAAGACCTCTTTTCCATATATAGGAGTCCAAGGGGTCATAATATAATCAGCGCTGGCATAACAATAATTATGTAAGGGCACAATAATAACAATATGGAGACTACATGGGCACAACAATATAATAAGGGGGTTGTACTAATAATAATAAGGTGTTACACTAGTAGTATAGGGACCTAACATGCCCCTCTCCTTCAAAAAGTGTTGTCCTCAATGCTTGAGTAGTTCTTGATGCTTTTGTATAAAATTCTTGTCCTCCCATGTGGAATCTTCAGCAAGTAAGTTCTTCCGCTTGATGAGATACTTTGAAATTGATTGATTTTGTAGCTATCGGGTTCTTGTTTCTATTATTGCTCCAGGTTCCAATATGATTTTTCCTTCCTCGTCAAGTTTTGGCAATATTGCTTGAACTGGGATCTTCTGCAACTTTTGAATGAGTGGCCACACTTCTTCGTCCTTCTTCCATTCATCCCTTGCTTCGTTTATCCAATATGATTGGATAATAGAAATAGCACAAACAATGCTTCCACATCCTCATCCTTTCTTGAGAGTGCATATGCAACAACATTTTTCTTCCCTTTTTTGTAGATGATTTCAAAGTCATTACCCAACATATTTGTGACCCATTTTTTATGCTCTTCTAAAGATAATCTTTGTTCTAAAAAGTATTTAAGACTATCATGATCCATTTTTACCTTAAAGTGTCTTCCCATTAGGTAAGGTCGCCATTTCTTAAGTGCATGTAGTATTGCCAACATTTCCTTCTCATAAATAGCTTGCTTGAGATGTAGTCGTAAACATACCCAATCGCCTACATCAAAACTTCTTTCATTGCGATGTTGATTTGCCTATTGTTTCATTCGATTCTGCACCAAAGTGGCGTTATCCTTGAAAAGTTGGAGAACTTGTTGTTGATTCTCAATGTGATCCTTCACTTCTTGAATCTTTTTCTTTTTGATATGTCCTTCTATCTTGAGAGTTTGAGGAGTGGTAATTTCTTCCAATGCATTACAAGATATGGTCCGATTCATTTCTTGATGCTCGATGTGATCTTTCACTTCTTAAACATTTTTCTTCTTGATATCTCCTTCTATCTTGATAATTTGAGGAGTGGTAATTCCAGCCAATGCATTACAAGATATGGTCGGATTCATTTCTTCTTTCTCGATGTGATCTTTCACTTCTTGAACCTTTTTCTTCTTGATATGTCCTTCTATCTCAAGAGTTTGAGGAGTGGTAATTCTTGCCAATGCTTTACAAGATATGGTCGGATTGATTTCTTCTTTCTCTGGGGTTGGTTCCTGGTGTATATCCTCTTCTTTTGACGTTTATTGATCATTTTCTTCCTCCTCTTCACAATCAATGTAAAATAATTTCTTCTCAGCACACTTATGACCTTTAATGTATTTGTTATCACAATTGTAACAAAGTCCTTTTGCTCTTCTTTCTTCCAATTTTTGTGGTGTCACTCTTGTAGGTTGTGGAACGCTAGGAGAAACAACACTTCCATGTTTATAGTTGTGAGGGGTAGAATTCCTTCTTGTCATAATTTTTCTTTCCACTTTTCTTGCCAACCTGAATGCCTTCTCCAATGAATCAGGTTCCCAAAGTCAAACCTCATGTTGAATGTTATCATTTAAAGTCCCTATGGAGACATCAATCCTCTACTTCTCTGGAATATCTGATCCAGGTAGATGTTGGTGGCCACCCACCTATCCCATCTAGACCCCCACAACTGTCCCTTTCAGTTTTTCAGTTTCCTTAATTATAGCGCAGTTTACTATTTTTAGCAGTTTTTCGGGTCCTAAACTTCCGGAGCCGTTTTGAGGCCCTAAACGACGTTTTTTGGGAAATCTACCGCCAGCGATTTTTTTGGTCAAAAAATCGTCTTTTCTGTCATAGTCCTCGGAGAGATATTTCCAACGGGCTATCATGCGCATCAAACAGAGATAATACGACTAATTCGCGACCCCGGGAAGTTGATATACCAACTTACCCAAAAACGGGGCCCACAATTTGGCGTTTCATCTTCTAGGGTTAGGTTTTGGAATGTGAAGGGTTTTCCATTGTTTCTCAACAATAAATAGGCCTTCGAACCTCATTGTAACACAGTTCAGAACAGTTCAGAGGCATGTCGCCACCACATCTCTTCTCAAAGATAAGCTACCATCGCCCTAGCTAGTTTATTTCCATTTCTGGTTGTAAGCATATTTTAGTATTTCTCATTAATGAAATGAAGTATTATTTCCACTGCATCTTTGTGTATATGGTTATCTCTGTAATTTTTTGTGTTCCTGTTTAAATCCAGATCAAATATCATTTTCCCTTATATTCAATTTTTGAAAGTCCTCAATGTGTTCTGCCATTGAACACTTTTGTTTGAGATTTATCAATTGGCTAAAGAAGGTGTTTCTCTTTGTATCGTCATAATGTGCTATCATTTCCTCCGTGAAAATTGACCACGTGACAAGTGGTTTATGAGAACAAAGCCCTTTATACCATAAAAATTGATTCGGTTCTAAATAATTAGATGCAATACATACCTTTTGTAACAGTGGTACACCATGTAGATCAAAATATTTCTCCATTTGTAGTATCCAATTTACTGGATCCTTGCCATCAAACTTCCTCATCTCACTTTTTCTTGATTTTAGGAGCTCGATCTTAAAACGACTGTAACTCTCTAATTTTAGATCTTCTAGTTCTAAAATCATGACCTGCGGTAGCCCTCTGCATCCTCTTTCCAATGCCACCAGTCTGATCGAAATTGGATTCTCCAAGAAAGAGTTATGCACAATCTCCCAAGATGACCTAATTATACACCTTGTGAGAATAGCGAACTTTTATGATGTGCCACGTGTCACTGTTTTGACCTTCATATCTAAAAAATACATACAAAAAGCTACAGTCTGTTCTCTCTCTGTAACTTCTTACGAAATTTCAATCTAATGCTTAGAGAGAAAGTTATGACGATTTTCCCAAGGTCACTTATTTAATTGTAATTCGGGAGTCTGCAAAAACACTAACTTCCTCAGATCATATATCCAAAAATATAGCGAGACAAGATCTAAAATTTAGACCCGAAGTTCAAACTAATTTCTTCTCAAATGGGTTTTTTTTATCTTTTGAAACTTTGTAGCGAAAACGTTATAGCAAAAATTCCACGATGACCTGTTTTAGATGAAATTCTGGAGCTTGCAAAAACTATAACTTCCTCAAATCATATCTCCGAAAATATAGCGATACAAGCTCTGAAATTCGGACCCGAGGTTCAGCGAGATTTCGTCTCAAATGGGTTTTATTTTTAGCTTTTGAAACATCGCAAAAAAAAGTTATAGTGAAAATGCCACGATGACCTATTTGGAGTAGCGAAAACCCTAGAATCCAAAGCTCTGATACCAAATGTTATGAAACCAGCTCACAAAAAGATAGAAAATATAGATCAACGCCTTATAATTCAGCCTCTTCGAGGGGGCAACCTCCTTTACATTACACAAATGAATAATTCTTAGATGATACAAATGACAAGACCTCCTTTCTATATATAGGAGTCTAAGGGGTCATAATATAATCAAAGCCGACATAACAATAATAATGTAAGGGCACAATAATAACAATATGGGGACTACATGGGCACAACAATATAATAAGGGGGTTGTACTAATAACAATAAGGGGTTACACTAGTAGTATAGGGACCTAACACAGTCCTTAGGGAGACAGTTGGCCTCTCAACATGGCCCTACATGGGTCACGCGTGGCACGCTGAGAGCTCTCACCATGGGGGCCACCAACCTAGGATCAGTCACAATAAATGTTGCATGCATAAGGTTAAGGTAGTTCTCTAGATCTAATGTTCCGTTAAAAAAATCTCCCTCGCTTGTGCAAGCATGGAGCTCCGTCCCCATGGTGGATTGGTTATCGCAGGCCTTCGTACTGGCATTGAGGGAATGTTCATTTATGCCTCATTATGGTTCATTTTTTTGGGATGTTAAAAATGTGGAGTATGCGTTACACCTGGCTATAGCTACAGATAATGGATCCATGTTTTAATTATGTTGATTGTGAACTTATGCAACCCGTTATTTATATGCAATTTTGCGTTGTCCCAGGGTAGCAGAATACTAGGTATTATGGTTTTGACGTTCTTTTGACGCAAAGGGTAGGTGCATGGTTATGGTTCTGTATTCAAAAGGTTCCAGTGGCAAACCTATTGGATAATTTGTGTCTTTGACCCCTTTGTCCACCTCACTCTTTATTTTGGAATTCTCCTTACATACTTAGGTAATCCTAATTCCCTTGATTGTTTACTGTGGGAGTCTACATTAGTTTCATAATTTGTTTCATCTATGGTGTCCATGTTTTTGTACTATTTCTACATAGTTATGGGTCAGGGCCCTGTTTCGAACTGGTTGCAGTTCTTCCTTCAGCAACCTCCCAGAATTCTGACCTGACAAACATTTCTTTTAATTTTCCAGTATTGGTTAGTGGGGTATGGTTTCAAGGCACTTTCTCGGTCTGGTTTTGATAGACATGTTTTCCTCTCTCACCCTCTATTTTATCTAGGCACTATCGTCTCATTTAACTCTAGTTACCTCATTCCATGGGACTTAATGGGCATATTCGGTTGTGTGTGTTTTTCATTTCGAACTCAGTTGGTCTTCTCTGACTGGAAGTAGCTCTCCCTCCTCCGACTAGTCTACCAGCAAGAAGGCAGTCCTTCCTTCAAAACATCGTGTCGCTTGTCAGTTCTCAAAATGTTGGGGGATTTGGCTTACAGTAGTATTTTTCTGCAGGGTCCAATGTTTAAAATCTCTTTAAGTCGCACTTATTTCATAAGCTTTGTCTTACTAATGAGGCATGTAGTTGGGTCCTCTACCACTTGCTTCAAGTCTTAGTCCTATGTTTTCTTGGCAAGTTCTCGATGGAGATGGCTCCATGGCAAAGGCTTCCCTATCGTCAGGGTGGCTCTTTGGGGAGATCCTTCTCCATGCACTGATGACGATTTGGATGGGAATCGGTAACCATGTTTTTTTATGCAGTTCCTCTGGAAGTTCATAAGGAGATTCTACAATTGGAAGCAAGGGAGTTTGGGGACTAGATATATCACTCTGATTTCGAAATTGGCAGTAGCTCATTGATTGGGTTCATGGTCTTGGAAAGTTCAGGAAAAGAATATTGCATTTTCTCCACTCCATCACTACTCATCGGAAGATGGAAACTTTGCTCAACATGGTTATTTGGGACAAACAAGTTAACAATTACAAGTTTTTTGTTGGAAAATAAAATATCAAGAGGATTATGAGGGACATTAGATATGACCTTAATGATATAGTGGTCAGATTAAATCGCGTGGAAAAAATTATGTTTTCTAACTCAGGGATGGAATCAAATGACCTTCAAGAGAACAACACAGTCATCAACGCTCCTCTTTAAAACAATGTTCCACCTCTGAACACTTGGCAAATGAACACTCTCCTCCACTTTCTCTAATCATAATTTTGGACTAAAATGTCCATTATGTTTCTCTGTCTTTTTGTATATTATACTTATGATGTACTTAATAGGCGTTGGTGGCTATCCACTGATTTTTTTTTTGTTTCCACTAGATACTTCTCATCTATGAAACCATCTTAATGCCCCAGGTTACCTTTCTTGGGATTGGCAGCTATAGTTTTGTTTTTTAGATGACACTCTAAGGTTTCTACAGTTAGTTTATTTTTGCCTCCATGATTGTCTCACAATCTTTTTCTGAGTCAGTGTCTTTTTGCCTCCAAGACTGTCTCACATTCTTTTTCTCAGTCAATATGGATATCAATGTTTATCTATGTAATCTTCTTTTTTCCATTAATAGAAATATACAACTGCAATTTACAACACAAAAAAAATATGTTTTTATAATGGAATTGATGAAGAGTTTGTCAAGAATAAACTTCAAAACAATAAAAAAGGAGGTGAAAGTTTCCATCACATACCAATTCAGACAATTATATCCAATTTGTCCTTACTGTAACTTGAGAGATGGTGGCAAGTTCAAGTATCTAAATAATATAAATATTTTTAATACAATATTAGGTTTAATATATGTTCATGTGTGGTTCACAGACACTAGAGATTGGTGACTGCTACGTCCATGGAAACTATCCGGGCAAATCCGCCTGAAGGGATCACATCCCATTGACTCATTAGCAAACCCTAACCCCAAGAGTGTTGAGGAGAATTAACCACGTGACCTCCCATTAGCAAGGTGTTTTAATGACAATAACTTGACCAATTTATCTAACCTTGGGGTTGATATTAGGTTTAATATTAGTAGTAATATATTATTATATTAATATTATTAGGTTTAGTATATTATAATAATATATTAAACATGATTTTATAACATTATAATGTTTAAAAATAAAATATTATACAATATTTAACACTATTAACCATAAAATAAGTGGAAGTAAGGATTTTACAAGAGATCAAAGAAGTTGGATTTAGAAAGTCATAAAAGTCTAAAAATTAGATTAGAAGCAAGATACTAAATATTATTGAAATTTCACTAAATTAGAGTAAATGCATATGTAAGGTTCTAGCTAGATTTTAGATTATTTTGATATTAATATTTTTCTTTTTTGCTAAAATAGTTGCATTGGTTTCAATGTAGATATTAATTTCTAATCATGTTTGATTGATTGCACTTTATGCATTGATTTCAATATAGATGTTGATTTCTAATCTTGTTTGATTGCACTTGATGCATTGATTTCGATGTAAATGTTGATTTCTAATCCTATTTGATTTATTACACTTGATGCATTGGTTTCAATGTAAATTTTGATTTCTATTCATATTTGATTGTTTGCACTAGATGCATTGATTTGAGAATAAATGTTAATTCTTGATCTGATGTAACTAGATGAATGATGTGCATTGCTTTCAAAATAATTAGATTAATAGTGTGCATTGATTTCAATTTATGCACAAAGTAATTATTGTCTATGTGCGTTGATTTATGTGTTATAGTAATTGTCAGCCTAGTCTATCCATATTAAATAGAAATGAACAACAAAGAGCCTCGATCTATCTTAATAATTGTTGAAATTTGTAACTAGGTTTGGTCTTCATTAATGTATTTGAGAAGTACTTATCAAAAGAATGAAGAAAATATTTTTATTTTATTATTATGACTTATTAAAGCATGGGTTTCATACTTGGGTTATCATGTTTTAGGTCAAAGTCCCCATTGAGGACTTCTAGGATTTATTCTGAGTCATTAGAGTCATTGTACATTTAAAGAGACCCTTCTTGGGCTTTCGATCATGTAAAAAGAATTATTTTTTAGTCAAAAATGAATTTGGTCTCCTCCACACCAAGTCGGCCTCAAGACAAGTAATTCGACCTCGCATGAGGGTTATAAATACAAGGAGTTCAAATGCATTTGGAGTATCTCATTCTCTCTCTCATAGATTGATCTTTGAAGATGGAAGTTGAAAATGTGCAAAATTGTCTAAGGGCTAGAAAAGGAGCTAAAATGAAGAGTGAGTTTCTGGAGAAGGATAAAAGGCCTCGAGATTGAAATTCTGGGACAATTCTCACTCCATTATGAGGTGTATAAAGGGAGATAAAAGTTCTCAAAGTTTGGTTGAATCTATTGTTGTTACTACTACTGGGTCGAAGTTACTACTAGGTCGAAGTTGTTGTTGATGATGCCAGGTCAAAGTTGCTTGTCAAGGGTTGTCACTTGTAAGAAGGATTGAGGGTCGACTTGGTGTGGAGGGAAACTATGTATGGGTATAAAGTCTTGGATTATCTCGAGAAACTATTGAAGGAAGAATTGTTGACTAGGTTTTCCCCTAGATAGGGGTTTTGCCCTAGTTGTCCACCTATATATGTTGTCCTTACATTATTGTTTTGGTAATTTCTTGATGAAATAAAAGATAAAGAAGAACATAAATATAAAATAATCACAAGTAATTATCTATATAAGAAAACCTTTCTACCTTTCTGATTTTCTAACATGGTATTGGAGCTTTGGTAAAGGAAGAAAAAGGTAGTCTTGAGTATCTACTAGAAGGATCTAAAGGATTGATCTAGGTTTCATATAAGGAGCTCTTATAATACGAGATGCTCTCTATCTTCAAGGACAATGTCTAACACATTAAAGAGTGAGAACAAGTTGGAAGAAGATCAAACTACAGATCTCGGAAAAAGAGGATTGACCTCATTCTTGAAAAGAACAAGGTCTTGGATGTCGTCGGAGGGAAAGTGAAGAAACCTACCGAAGAATCCAGTGATGCATACAAGGTGATATATGGGGAACTAGAAATATTGGCTATGAATCTGATGGTTGAAAGCATTAAGGACAATCTTGTTGTAACAGCCCCGAAATAACAACACATAATTAATTAGATTAATCAAGCAATTTATAATCAACAAGCAATTTATCAACTAGTTAACATTAAATTACAAAAATATGAGTGGAGAGAGACAACTTACCTGTGGAATTCTAGTTGAATGCTAGTTGAATTCTGCTACCTGCAGCAAAGTCTTGGGGACGAATCTCCACCCAACCATAGGTTCAATTGCACAAAATCTTGCTACAACTGGCCACCCCCGAGCCCTCAATCAACGTACTACTGCCAGGGAATCCTTTGTCTCACAACACTATTCTCCCAAGAGAATGGATGATGGAATCATGGAATGATGGAATGCCTCTCATCTTCCTCACCATCTATTAAATAGAGCAAACATTGGAAGGGGAACCACATGCACACACTCCATGTGTCAACATGCAACTTTATTGCTTTCTTGTTTTATTCTTTTGTTTTTACTTTCCGATAGCTTTAATGATTTTTACTATGTTTCTGTTTATTCTTATTATATTTATTTATAACATGTAATTAATTTATTAATTTATTATTATTTATTATTTATTTACTATTACTATTTTTTATTTATTGTTTATTATTTATTTAATATTGTATTATTTATTTATTATTTTTATTATTTATTATTTATTATTAAGGGACATTACACTTGTCCCATACATTTCCAATATAGACCATGCTCAAGAAATGTATGAAGAATTAACAAAATTATTCACTATCAAGAACATAGGTCAAGTAACAAGCTTTAAGAATGAGTTGAGAAATGTAAATATGACTAAGGATGATATTATGGCTTCCTTATTTGTAAGGATATCAAGGATCGGAGATGAACTTCAAGCCATAGATGAAATAGTGCCAGAGAAGGAGCTAGTAATCACTGCATTGTTGAGACTACCACCTACTTGGAGCTCTTTTGCTTCAGGTCTCAATAGTTGGAAAGAAGCTCCAACCTTTGAACAATTGTGGAATGCCTACACCCAAGAAGAAATGAGGATTTCATTAGTATCCAACAACGGATAAGGAATTGTGTCAAATGCTTAGTTTGCCTCTCACAATAAAGGACACTCCAAGGAGGCAAGAGGACCAAGAAAGAAGGTTGATATGTCCAAGATAGAATGCTACCAATGCCAAAAGATGGTCACTATAGAAGTGACTACTCCAACAATCCGAAGAACAAGAAGAGAAATAGGTATCAGTCCAATGTGGCTGAAGAATGATCTCCAAAGAAGGCTAAGCCTGAAGAATTGGATTTAAGGGACTTACACTACTAAATTCCTTTGATCTAAGTTTTTGTTATTTCATTTTGATTTCTAGTTTTTAGGTTTAACATATTTTGGAAAAAAAAAAAAAAAAAAAAAAATTATTTGTTCTTAAGGTTATAGGTATCCCTCAAGCTTGTTGGGAGCCCTCATCAACCTCCAAAGACAAGTATCCTAGTACCGTTTTCATTTTTAGTCTTCCTTACTTATCTGGTTGTGTTTGCATAAAATATTAATCACATTTCTCCTCTTATTTCCTTGTCTAGGAAAACTTGTTAAAGACTCGAGGAAGAAGTTATCACAAAACAAATCATTGGAAGTACAATGTTTGTTAAGAGACATGAGATATGTTTTGAATTATAATTGTTTTTCTTTCTTTGTATTCATTCATGATAAGATATTACTAACATCTTTGTGTCTACCTTTCCTTAATCTTAAAAGATTCTTGATTGGGTGATTCATCATTAGATAAATTTACCCTCCTCATACCTTTGATTGCTTTTGTGGAACCCTATAAAGGTTCATTGTGAAAAACCCTAACTTAAGGGTATGTCGATGATTATGTGTAAAACCCTGATATTCTTAGGGTTATTGTTGAAAGAAAATGTTTGATGTTTTGATGAAGTCTAAAGTAATTGATTGGTTCTTTGATGATGTCATGTTTAGGGTTTTGGTATGGTTATGGAAACCCTAACTTGTTAGGGTTGAATGGTAATGCTTGAAATCTCGAACCTTTGAAGTATTAACAATTTAGGGTTTGTTATATTTTTCGTTGAATCTCTAAATCATTAGGGTTTGGTAGAATGTATAAGCAAGACCCTTATAAATTCTTCAAGATGATTTCCTTGGGATGTGTAACCCTAGTCTCATCATGTATGCTATATGTCTAACTCTTATTGATATTTGTAGTTGGGCTTGACTAACACATGTTGTGATATGCTTGTGCATGATGATGGAATTCTAGATGTATGAGTTGGCCTAATTGTTGATGGTAATGAGTCCTAGGGTTTGGAACTAATCCCTAGTCGAAGTTTGTTTCTCTAAGATGATAGCATTTGTGAGTTCTAGGGTTTTGGAGTTAAACCTTAGTAGAAGTGAAAATCTCTTATGTATGATGATGGTGCAACCCTAAGGCTGCACAATCAATATACCTTATCGGGACTTAATCTCCCCTTAATAGCCCTTTAAAGCTTCACCCCACATTTATATATATATCGGAAGCATTGATATGCATTCAGCCTTAAACATCCCAAATGGATCGAAAATGACCCAATAATCACCCCACTTTACACCCTTGCTCCACAAAATACAGGCCCTTTACTCTATCGGGAGTGGAAAGCCTTCGAAAAGCTTAAACCATGCCTTTTCCCTTTCGGGACCGAATACTCTCCAAAATGTCGAAACAAGGCTTTTCTGCCTTTTTACACAGTCATATTTGTTATTGTCGCGGATCGAGATCTGGCCGATCAAACGGCTCAGATTCAATCGCTAAATCGGCGATCGGAGGTCTCAATGGTAAACAACTATCGGCGCTCCCCTTATCGGAGGTCTGAAGCAATATCATATCGCTATCGGCGATGGTAATAGCCTGCTTTACAATATATAACTCCCGCTCTGATATGTCGATGCGATTTACGTCGGCAATCGCAATCGCAAAGGGTTTGGGGACAAGCTTTGGCCATGTGCCCGTACAATTGTGCGATGCGATGGATAAGCTAGACCTGATATGACTCAAAGCTCCCACGCATAAGTTTTCACGTCCGTTTTCTTGAATTCGCTAAGCGTTAGCGTGATTTTCCTCGGTAAATGGCTTTCGGTGATGCGATAAGGAAATATACATAGGGCGATGCTATAGGGGTTCTACGGACCCAATAACGTTCAAAAATATATGTCTAAAGGATTTGAGATCCCGATTCTCAATCCAACTGGGTTTTACGCCCGATACTTAATGTATTTGGTTTTTCTGCCTTCAAAACCAGTTCAATGGAATTCGCCCGCCAAACGATCCGTTAACACAGTAATTCCATTAAAACATATGAAAAACACAGTCCGGCATCAAGAGCATTCAAAAATAAATTAAAAAACAAGCATTCAAACCTCCACAGGTCGGTTATGTGATTATGCATGCACACTGATTATTCACAGTAAACAAATAATAGAGCTTCGCCCTTCGGCCTGATCACACAGTTAAGCCCTCTGTCCCAAAAGAAATGCATTCAATCACATAGTTCTTTCACTCCAATCAATCCTCTGTATACAAACATAAATACAAAATATATTTGGGGCTCTCTCCCTTCTCTGGCCTGATTAATCTAGTTAATGGCCTCTTTCTTCTTCACAACCCGTAGGCTTATAGTGCTCTCGTGTCCTCTCCCTCCCTGTCTCTCCTCTCGCTCCCCTTCAGAAAACAAAGGAAAATGAATATATGCTAAGTTAACCATCTCCTCCACAATTGGAGGAATAAATTATACATTTATAATTCAACTCCTATCCTAATCTAAACAAACTAGACTACTTGGCTTGATCTCCACGCAGGGAGGATCATTTGCCATTTTATTCCCAATTCTGTTCAGAATTAGGCAACAAATTAACCACTTACATAATTGAAATTAATACAATTTAATTAACCAATTCTTCCTCCAACCTTTCATTAGCCACAACATGTGACCACTCCATCACATTGCTCGCTAGGTCTAGATGCTCCTGCATCAGATGACACTATAATAATTTGAGATTTGTTTGATTGAGAAAATTTGAGTTCTAATCATGACTCATGTTTGATTGAGAAAATCTATGGTTTGCAACAAACCCTAGTGGATGCTAGTCATGTTGTTGATTGAAATGTGATTGGTTTTTTATTGTTAAATCTCATGTATGAAATCCTAGTAGAAAGTCTAATATATGAATTCCGAAAGTTGTTAAATACTTTGTAGATATATATTTGTTTGAATTGTTTCTAGGGTTTTCTATATGTTGTAGCAAGGTATGTCATACCTTTGGAAAAAACATTGAAATCCTAGATGTAATGAAAGTTATTATGAAATAAGTCTTGATGATATAGTTTAGGGTTTATGACAAAAACCCTAGCAAGAAGTTGAAGAGTATATGTCTGTTGTTTGTAATTAAGTTTGGGCATCTGGTATATAAATTTGAATCCTTCTGTGATTTTTATATGGTTAACTTCATGCTTCTATATATTTGGTTGTACTTGCTATATAATTTGTGCAGGTACATGATCTTCAAGATAGTGAAGATGTTCGTAAAGAAAAATTGATGTGATAAGCATGATGTGAATAACTCTAATAAGAAGGATGGAAGCCATGAAATATTCTCTAATGTCGTAAAGAAGAAGTATAACTCCCTAAGTTAAGAGGGAGCCAGGAAGAAATCTCCCTAGGTTAAGAGGGAGCTTGATTGAAAGAAATCTCCATAGATTAAGAGGGAGCTTGAATCAATAAAATCTCCCTAGATTGAGATGGAGCTCGGATGAAAGGAATCTCCCTAGTTGAGAGGGAGGTCATATAAAAGTCATGATGGACACCTTGATAGAAGAAATTGGAGAATATATTTTGAAGGTCTGTTGAGATAAGAAAATCTAGATCAATTTATGGAATATGTTTTTGAATGAGAAGTAGGAAAGTAAGTTGCATGGTTGAAGGAATCTTTTGTCAAGATTCATTGGGAAAGCTCAAGTCCTATTGTGGAAAGTTGAGAAGCAACATCAAGTTGTCTAGAATACCCCTGAGATTTGTATATATCTATGTACATTTTAAAGTTTGTTACTAATTGCGGTTGTGTTTGTACACATAAATCTCTCAAAAGTTTGATAGCATGTTTTCGTATGCTTAAGTGTTGTCGATCATTTGGGGAGAGATTTTTTGTCAATCTATTCGATCGGGAAGGATTTATTACCAATCGGGAAGTTAAGGCTAATGATGGGAGGACATTTGGCTGGCATTTTGTGTTGATGTCTAGTTTCCCGAAGTAGGGAGGGTGGAGTGGGTCATGCAGCTCTAACTTCAGATACGCACCTAGATCTTTGGGTTGATGGTTAGTAAGTAAGCCTTATGGTACCTAGAGAGGCTTAAAGATATAGTCCATCTTAGTCCCACCTGGATATATTTCCCTAGTCAGGAAATTAGTCCATGGCATTCTGGTGCCTAAACTGTTGAAGGACCTTGGATAGATTGCCCTGGTTAGGAATCTAGTCCATGGCATTGTGGTGCCTAAAGTTATTCATGGTTCATGTGTTATGAGATATTCCTTGTACTTCTATTGACGAATACCTCCCTAATTAAAAGGGAGTGTTGAAATTTGTAACTAGGTTCAACCTTCACTAATGTATTTTAGAAGTACTTATCAAAAGAATGAAGAAAATACCCCCAATCGGGGTGACGGAGTGGGTAATCAAAGCAATAATGGATGTCAGGGGCCAGGAGGTGAGAGGACTGCCTACCACTGCCCACACGCTTATGCCACAGGGAGTGGTGGCGTCCTGCATGTCTGCAGTGACGTCGGAAGGGAGATTTGGTACGCTGGTAAGAGGTGGTAAGGACGGCTACGTAAGGTGGATGGGACGGCAGGTAGGTAAGGCAAAGTATGAGAGGGAGCGTAGAGAAGGGAGGATGGATAGATTGTAGGGTAGCGGGAGAACGAGAGCAGAGGACCAACCATACTCGCATCCAGCAAGCAGGCATAGAAACCACGGGTACGTTAACTGTTCCCTTTCTGTAATTAGTAAACGAAAATCCAGCATGCCGGGTGGGGGAGGAGAATTGTGCCCTGTCAGAAAGGAAATACCACGAGGAGGGATTATGTTGAGCAGAAAGAGAAGAAACAATGAGGAAGAGTGGCCCTTTAGCTCTACGTTGCTGCTGGTCAGGCTTGAGGGCATAGAAGCTAATAGGGAGTGATGCTTTTTGCTCAGGGAAAAGGCTAGCGAGGCTAGAGAGGATTTTATCTGGGTAGAATGGAGGATTGAGGGTCCGGTGAAGTTCTTCAGGCTGAATTTCTGGGTAGATAGGGGGAGATATGGCAGCAGAGAAGAGCAAGCCTGGGAGGGGCAACTGGGCAGGAAGCTAAGCAAGGAATGGGTGGCATGCAGAGGCGGTAGCACTGCGAGGGTAGGGAGTGGCGATGGCATGCAAGGCAGGGGGAGGGAGGAGAGTCTCAGCGCGAAGCTCCCTTTGCACGCTTTACTGGGGTCGAACAAGGAATGGGTTAGCCTGAGGGACCTCAATGCGGGAGGAAGGGACAGTGGAGGAGTGACCGAGACCATGCTGGGTCTGACCGAGGGGCAGGACGAGTTGAGCAAGGAGAAGGTGAAACCCACCCCTGTTTCACCTGAATGCCTAGGAGCAACAGAGTGCGGGCAGAGGGGAGTCAGTGATGGAGATCAGGAACTCCACGAGGCAATCGGCATTTGTACTGGTAATGGTTCTATTATCCTAACATTGAATTGTGATCATTGTGAACAGGTAGTAGACAACTGTGACATGGCACGTCCAGCCAGAGGAAGAGGCCGTGGAGGACGAGGAAAATCTGGTCCTCGTCCAAAGGACCCAAGAACCTCGGAACAGAGGAAAGGGAGAAGACCCATAGATGAGACTGTCAGGGAGGCAGCGAAAGCATATAAGGAAGGAACGGATGCAGGGATCTGCAAAATTATAGAAGAAATGGAGGACCAAATTATGGAAGAGGACTCCGAGGACGAAATGGAGGAATGGAAAGAACACATTCCAGATCCTGGGAACACCAGAGGGAGAATATCCCAATTCAAACAGACCTTGCATCTGTATTGGCTCATGAAAAGATTGGTAGGAAAAGCAATGGAACAGGTGTCCATGGGGATGGCTCTAATCATTAGAGACATGCCAGACTACAAAAAGGACCTGCAAACTATCCAGTTCCAGCTCTGCAAGCAGGACATTAGACTGGATCGTATCCAGCGACACATTCCATGCATTATCGAAATGACACCAGCGCCTGGAGATTCAGCTGAAGATCCAGCGACAGTTGAGTCAGAACCAGAAGACCTCAAAGAATAGCTGAGCACAATGATAGCTAATGTTTTTTTGTTTTTTAGCGGCTAGCTTTCTTTTACATGCATGCTTATGGTATCTAAGACTATAGACTAGTTCTTAAATAGTTATGTATATATTGCTTGGGTAGAAACACTGATAACTTATCATTTTTGGATGGCTTACAATATGCATTGGTGGCCAACAGACTTGGTTTCCCACTGGGAAAGTTGAGGCCACCTATTAACTGTATGTGGTTTCAGTTTGTTTATATATAAATAGAAAAGGAGGATCTACCTAAGCTTACAAAAAAAAAGAATGAAGAAAATATTTTTATTACTATTATTAAAGCATGGGTTTCATGCTTGGGTCATCATGTTGTAGGTCAAAGTCCCCATTGAGGAATTCTAGGATTTATTATGAGTCATTAGAGTCATTGTACATTTAAAGAGACCCTTCTTGGGCTTTCAGATCATGTAAAAAGAATTTGTTTTTAGTCAAAAAAAAATTAGTCTCCTCTACACTAAGTCGGCCTCAAGACAAGTAATTCAACCTCACATAAGGGCTATAAATACAAGGAGTTCGAATTCATTTGGATTATCTCATCCTCTCTCTCATAGTTTTATCTTTGAAGCTGGAAGTTGGAAAAGTGTGAAATTGTCTAAGGGCTAGAAAAGGAGCTAAAAGGAAGTGTGAGTTTCTGGAGAAGGATAAGAGGCCTCAAGATCAAAATTCTAGGACAAGTCTCACAGAGAGATTGAAATTATCAAAGTTTGGTCAAGGTTGTTGCTACTACTGTTGTTGGGTC
This sequence comes from Pinus tabuliformis, assembly GCA_031772625.1. Classification (NCBI taxonomy): domain Eukaryota; kingdom Viridiplantae; phylum Streptophyta; class Pinopsida; order Pinales; family Pinaceae; genus Pinus; species Pinus tabuliformis. The sequence goes on from CM062820.1 coordinate 1,601,935,389, forward strand.
GAAGTTGTTGTTGATGCTGCTAGGTCGAAGTTGATTGTGAAGGGTTGTCATCTACAAGAAGGATTGAGGGCTAACTTGGCGTGGAGGGGAACTTTGTCTAGGTCTAGAGTCTTGGATTATCTTGAGAAACTATTGAAGGAAGAATTGTTAACCGGGTTTTCCCCTATATATGGGTTTTTCCCTGGCTATCCGCCTACATATGTTGTCCTTGTGTTATTGTTTTGGTAATTGCTTGATGAAATAAAACATAAAGATAAAAGGCTCACAAGTAATTATTTATATAAGAAAATATTTATGCCTCTCTGATTTTCTAACAATAATCATCCTAGATCCATTTTAAATTAGAATGAACAACAAAGAGCCTAGATCCATCTTAAATAGAAATGAACAACAAAGAGAAATTTAACAGAGAAAGGCACAAGAAATGACAACTTTGAGTGTCAACAAAAAACAAGAAAGGACATAGAAGATCAACAAAGGAAATCACAACAAATGAAAACTAAACAACAACAAGAACATATGAAATAAAAAACTGAATGACAAAGAGAATAAAAACAAGGGTGGGCATAACAAATAACCACTAAATAGTGTCAAGAGAAAAGAATACAAGAAAATTCACAATGAAGAGGAAATCAATAAAAAATAAATGAAGAAGAAGTTAGAATTGAAGAGCATAAAGAACAAAGGAAATGAAAAGTTGGACAACAAAGAAAACAACATTCAACCAACTTAAGCATAGTACAAGATGTAGAATAAAATTCTATGAAAAAAAATGTTTAAAATATATTTATGCCCAATCTCAACCTATAACTCTGCTTAGATGCATATTGCACATTGTAGTTTTGTGATAGGTTTTAGGCCAGAATGGATGGTAACTCTCGAATATATTTTTCTATTAAGATGAACATCAATATATACAAATAGGAGAGAGACCCTTGAGATTCATATTCCAATGTCTCTTCATATTCTTATTGTGTATGTTAAAAGTTTACAAATATTTTCCAAATCTTGGAGGATTAGGTGTCAACATTCCCCCCTTAATCAGAAGGATTGTTTGTAAGTACAAGCATCATTATGAATCTTTCAAACTTTTCTCTTTCGGACGCTTTCGTGAAGGTGTCTGCAATTTTCTCATTTGTGGAACAATGGCATAGGTGAATAGTCTTGATCTCAACATGATGTCAAAACAAATGATACTTTGTATTGATATGCTTGGTTCAATCATGGAACTTTGGATGCTTGGCCAATTTAATTGCAGAATTATTCTCAATTAAAAGAGGATTAGAGTGCACTTGTTTCTCTTGCAAATCTTCAAGAATTTTCCTGAGCCACACAATCTATTTAATTGATTCTTCAGCTACCACATATTCTGCCTCTGTTGTGGAATCTACTGGAACTAGTTATTTGTGTGACCTCCGGGAGACAACTCCTGATCCAAGACTCATAACATAACCTAAAGTAGATACTCCATTTTCCTTATCTCCATCAAAGTATGAATCAAAATATCTAATCAAGTTGAAGTCATCCACCTGTGTATATTTGATTCCAAAGTCTTGAGTTCCCTTCAAGTACTTTAGAACTATTTTTGCAGTAGACCAATGACCCTTGCAAGGCTTTTGCATGAACCTAAAAAGGATTCCAATAACAAATGGAATGTATTTTATAGTAGTGGTGAGGTATATAAGACTTCCTACAAGTTGTCTATACTTAGTTGCGTCCTCGAATTCATTTCCCTCTTTAGATGTGAGTTTTAAAATTTGTTCCATTGGAGTGGCAAAAGGATTGCATTCAGACATACCAAATTTGTTCAACAAATATCCAGTGTACTTCTTTTGAGAGAGGAATATAAATTTCTAATGTTGGATTACTTCTATTCCCAAATAGTAGTGAACATATCCCAAAAATTTCATCTCAAATCCTTTCTTCAATTCTTTCGTTATGGATGCAATATAATTTTCATTGTTCCTTATCATCAACAGAACATCAACATATACTACAAGATAGCCAAAACTTTTGCCAATTTTTTTGACAAACAAAATTGTGCAATCAAGATTAAAGTGTTTGAAATTTAGTTTCAAAAGATTCTCAGTCGATTTTTCATAACAAGCTCATGGTACTTGTTTTAGGCCATACAAGGATTTGATGAGTTTACATACTTTATGATCTTGTCCCTTCACAACAAAAGATTATGGTTGAGACATAAAAACATTTTTTTATATCTCCATTCAAGAAAGCAGTTTTTACATCCATTTGATGGACTTTCCATCCATTCTAGGTTTCCAAGGCAAAGAGAGTATAGATGGTTGTCCATTTTATTATGGGGGGAAATGTATCCTCATAATCGACCCCTTCTTTCTATGCAAATAATTTTTCCATGAGCCTTGCTTTGTGTTTTTCAAGTGAACCATCTAATTTATACTTGTTCTTGAAGACCCACTTGTAGTCAATTTGTTTTGTCCTAAATGTAGGGTTCACCAACTTCTAGGTTACATTCTTTATAAGAGTACCATACTCTCTCTGCATTGCTTCTTTCCATTCATCATGAGAAAAAACTTCTTTAAAAGAAGTTGGTTCAAAATTAGTAGACAAATTTAATTCACAATCATAAGAAACATCCATATCAACAGTTGAATCAGAATCATCTACATCACCTTCATTTTTTTCTAGTGGAACTTCTAGTTCCTGTCTATCCAACCTCATCGTGATGAACACTTTCAAATGTCTTAGTGAGCCATTTTGGAGGACCTTTCTAAGAATGTCCAATTTGTTTTATTGACTAAGATGGGGATGAATCAAGATTTATCATTCCAATTCTCTCAATCACATCACTCAAAGTGTCTTCTTGATATGAAGAAGTGGTTGGAGCCACATGAGGGGGGAGAGTGCTTCAAAAGGAGATTTCACATATTGGTCCAAGATAGGGACCCCCCCTTCAAAAAGTAGAATCTTACTATCAAATTCATTAAAATATTTTTCATGCCTAAATATGTCCAAGTGATCAAGTTGTCACTCAACAACATTGTTAGTGTTGGAAGATTCAAGAAAAATGACATCTATAGACAATATAAACTTCTTATTTACTTTATCATAGATACGATATGATTTGGAGGTATCTGAGTACCCCAAGAAGATACGCTTCGACTGCTTGCACCGATTTTGTTTCTTTGTTCCTTAGTCATCAAGGTATAGTAGGTGGAACCAAAGATCCTCAGATGCCTTACCAAAGGAATGTGGCCATACCACATTTCATAAGGAGTCTTCTTTCTAAGAGCATGAGATGGACATCTGTTTTTAATATATATTGCACATAGAATTGTATCAACCCATAACATCAGCATTACATTTTTGAAGAACATCATTGATTGAATGATATTTAAGATTGCCATGTTCATTCTTTCAGCTACATCATTCCGTTGAGGATTATATGGCATAGTTGTTTGATGTTGAATCCCATGTTAGTGAAGATAGTTTTCAAACTCATTTGAAGTATATTCTTTTCCATTATCAATACTAATAGATCCAATATGAGATTGTGCATCATTTTCAATCCATGCATGAAAGTTTTTGAAAGTTTAAAAGCTTCAGATTTATTCTTCAATAGATATACCCAACACATTATGGTGTATTCATCAATAAAATTCATCATATATTTATTTCCATTTGCAGGAGAAACAAGCATAGGGCAACATAAATCAGAATGAATCAGTTCAATCTTTCTACGCGCTCTGGATACATAATCATGAAATGGTTGTTTGTTATGTTTTCCTAAGATACAAGCTTCACATTGCTTCAGCTTCCTAGGAATGGTTTGCAAACCGATAACACCATTTCTCTTCAATAACAAATATTGTCATATTTCAGATGTCCAAATATTGCATGCCATAAAAACTAGATGATAGTGTACCTTCATTATATTAAGAACCGTATGCATATTTTTGTGCATGAGCAGACGTTCCTTGCAGCTTCAAAAGTATTTGTTCTTCTATTCTCGTCATGACAAGTGAGTTGTCTGATGCTTTTCTCACCTCAACTTTGCCATCAAATATATGAATGGAGTTTCCATGTTGGCTTATTGTGAATCAGGGACAACAAGTTTCTCCGCAACTCTAGGAGGTAGAGAACACCATGCAGAAGAAAGTCATGGAATCCAAGTATTTTGAGCTTGATGTCGCCAAGTCTGGATGGCTTGAGTCTTGACTTGTCTGCAAAGTAGACTGATCTATCCACATTGTCACTGAAATTTCAAAGAAATATTTCCAGAAGTTAATGTGGCATGTTGCACCTGTATCAAGCAACCATGCATCTTTCCATGAAGAAAATGAAGTATTAAACAAGTCTTTAGTTACTCCAATATTGTGATGTGCCACAATATAATGAGCATATTTAGGTGTTTTATCTTTCCCTAGATCTGGTGTTTTACCCTTCTCTTCATTTCTTTCTTACTAGATTATATCCCAAGACAATTTGCATGTGCATGCATAATGTCCATTTCTATTGTAGCGAATGCAATGAAGATTAAGTCTTCCTCCTTGATAATGTTTACCCCTACCTCCGTTATTCTTCTTTCTTCATCCTCTTCTGCCACCTCTTCCTCTAGAAGCGTCTTGTGTATAATTCTTATTTTTTGGTGCAAGGCACACATCTTCTTCAAAAGACTAAGCAATTGTCTTCCTCTTCCCAAAAGCTTTCTCTCTTTTAGCAAACTTCTCCACAAGAGTGTTAAATGTAATATTCTTAAGTTGGGCACTAGCATGTAAGGATTCAAGATAGTGATAATATGTGGGATATAATACCTTGACGAAAGTTACGAGAGGAATGTCCATTTTAACTTTGGTGGCTTCTATATCATGCATGATAGCTCTAATTTCAAAGGTTGGGGCTAGGGGATCATCATCCTTCAACTCCAGGTTGAAGAGTTTGATCATCCACTAGACTATCTCGTGCTATAAGTGTGAGTCACATAAATCCTTCAACTTTTTTAAAGCATCAAAAGCATTAGTAATTGGAGTTATATGTCGACTCACCTCTTCATTTACAGATGCAGTAATCAGGGCATATGCCTTGTTGTTCTTGTTCTCCCATATGGCGATTTCTTTGTCTAATGTGGGCTTTATGAGTGAATTTTCATCTTCTCCTTCACATACACCTTACCATAGGTCATTGAAGATGGGGGTGTGCCTTATCTTTCTGGACCATTCATGGTAGTTCTCTTTGCCAATTAGAACTAATCCAACAATGGAGATAAGAGAATGCATTTTCAAAAAAACTATCTACTAACAATTCTTGTAAATGGAAATGGTTCCAACATCCAAGCTTTAGCTAGAAAAGAAGCTTTCATTTTCAAAAGTAATAAAAAATATTGACATAGAACCAAAGTCGTACTCTCTTCCTTTTTCGTTATTATCTCAGCAACATACTTGATACCCCTTCCCTTGCATGCCACTAAGTGTCGCCATTTTCTTATGTTTGTTGTGAATAGAGAAATAGCTCGTTTATCTCTTCTTGTCCAGTGGAAAGCATAAAAAGGTTTGGCCGCGGAGGAGCCAAGTCGAAGCTTAGTTGTGACTGATGTCGCAAACTCGATAAGTGTCGAGAGCACACAGGCTTGATGCCTTGCGCATTGGCTAGGCTAACAAAGATTGGACTACTACAGGCATCAACCATGAGTCAATGTGGAATGATGGCAATTGAAGTTGAATGAAAAGTTGTGGCTCAGCTACACAGAGGTAGGTGGTTGCTCGTAGGATGTAGATGCCAGTTGAGTTGTCGACGAAACAAGATGGCTCGAACCTATAGTCGTGGGGCCACATTCATTAATCAAGATAGAAAGAGAAGAGTCGATTGTGTAACACATAGTGAGGATCAAAAATGTTGAAGGCTATATGCATGTATAGTGTTGGAAAGTTGTTGTAGACACTAGCAGAAACAAAAAACCAAGCAAAGTCGAAGCAAAGCAATTTTGGTGAAGAGGAAGTGAGCGGGTGCGGCGACGGTGAAGAAGAGCAAGAGCCACAAGAATGAGGAAACTAGTGAATAGAGATATTAGAGTAGACATACCTTGTCATTGTTCACAACCCAAGTGGAAACAAAAAGTCCATAGCCAAGGACAAGTACCCATTAACAATAATGCAACAATATGAAACTAAAGTACGCAGCGCACAATGTGTTACAATATAGCACTAAAGTACACAGATAGGAGATTGATCGTACGACAAAATGTAGAATGCAATAGTCATTGGCGAGCTCTTTGTTGCCTGAACGTTGTTGACGCAATTCAAAGAAATGGAGCGTTCAGTATACAGAAAAATAATCATAGTGTATTCTAGAGCAGACTAGTTGGGAAAATGGCAAAGGAGTTATTGGGCGAGACAAAAATGAGGGACTTGTTCTCTATTACCATGTTAGGCCAAGATGGATGGTAACTCCCGAATGTATTTTTCTATTAACACAAACATCAATATACACATAGGAGAGACCCTTGGGATTCATATTCTTATTGTGTATTTAAATATTTACAAATACTTTCTCAATCTCAGAGGAATAGGTGTCAACAATAAGATTTATTGATTAACTCAAGTTCAAACGTGTCATGTGTGTGAGGAGTCATATGTTGAAATTTAGGTAAATACATGTCCAATGTGCATGAAATGTAGAAGAGAAGGAACTAATCAGATTAATCTTAGACAAATTTAGCATATTTATAATTATTAAATTTAATCATATATTCAACAAATTTTGTGTGGTCATGCACAACTAAAACCAACCTAGATCCATCTTAACTTTGAATCTATCAAGCATCAAGAGGGATCAAATCTTTCAAAGTGCAAACCTTTCCTCAAATGTACACTAAAAATATAAATACACCTCGAGAGATTTGATCCCTCCCAATACTTAATAAATCTAAAATTAAAATATATTTAAACTAATTCTATTACCTAACTCAATTTATTTTCAATTAAAATAAACAAAATCTTATACATAATATATATAAATATAAATAATAATAATAATGAATTAATAAATATATAATATCATGGATTTAGTTAGCAAAGTATTTTGAGTAGTTGAAATTAATGGTGTTAAATTTGTGCTATATACTTAGTGAACTATCCTATCAAATGCAATTCTTCATAATATAAATAATTTTATATTTTATTGCGCATTATCTTTAAAATTTGATTAATTTAAAGACTAATAAAAAATTATATTAATATACAAAATTAAAATTAAACAATGGCAATTCCCTTTTCATTACTGAACAAAGTGCCTGCATTGAGATTTGCAACATTGCTCCAAACATTCTTGGATAGAGTGTCCAGCAGATGTACTAAGTGTTGAAAAGAGTGTCCATTCAAGGAGGCATAATTTCTTTTCTAAATGATTTAGACTTGTAATCATAGATATTCATATAAAATGTAATAAGTTACTAAGGCTGTACAAAGCATGAGAATCATAATATCAAGGCATTCTTATGGATATCATAGCACTGGCAACTAAAAGTTACTTTAAAATAATTATCAACAAAAAAGATTGCTTCCTTTCCACGAATATATATATATATATATATATTAATATTATATTATATTATATGATGAATAAAAAGGAGTTATAAAATATGTAAATGGTAAGGTAATCATAATATTGATCTTAAAATAATTTATAATAAAAAGGGATCACTTTCTTTCTACGAAATTATAATTATATTTAGATATATATTATTTAAATAACTAAAAAAAATTATAGGAAATGTAAAAGGGAATCTACAACATAATTTTTCTTAATATTGAATAAAATTACGATTTTTCCAATGGAAAAAAAGGAAATGTAAAAGGGAAAGCAAAGAAATTTTTATTAATAATAAAATATTTAGTTATATTATAGCTTAATATATAAAAAATATTATTAATTTGAGAGATGATTTTCAATTTAGTATGAAAGAGATGTTGTAAAGTTACGTAATGTTAAATAATTTGATTTTGTCAAATTACATAAAAATAAAATAAAATTAATTATTATTATTATTAATTACTATCTTAATTCTCAGTCTATCAAATACCTAGAGTGATCAAATTTCTCAAAGTGTAAATTTTTTTTTTGCACCCGGATATATTTGATCCTTCTGGAGGCTTGATAAATCAGGGGTTAAGATGGATCTAAGTTGGTTTATATAATTCGCAGCCATAAATTAAATGGTTGGTAAACACCAATAAACATAAAAACGCCTATTATATGATACAACATATTAAAAAAATCATAAAACTAACTAAATTATAACTCTCTTTTAAATTATTATTATTATTAAAAAATAATAATAATAAAATAATATATAAGTTACAATTAAAAAAATATTTTTAACTATGGAGATTCCCACTTTGTAAATAAGCTTTGTTACAATACCATAACTCACTTCTTTGTAAAAATACCATGGGCCAATAACTCACTTTTTTGTAAAAATACCATGGGCCGATAACATCGTTTATCAATACCATATACTTAAAAAACCATAAAGTCACTTTATATGATACTCGTTCATATCACATTTTTTAATTAATCAATTTCATTAAAAAGGAAAAACTTTGGAGATAAATCTCAACATTTGATTTGTGTACACTATTATGAATACTCTAAAATATTTTAAAAAGGTAAAATCTCTACCATCTATCTAATAATTATTAATCATTAAATAAAAATTTTATAAATCCTATTTCAAAATGAACACAATTAAATATAAATTTTCAGATTAAAATTTTAAAATAATTTTTATAATTATAATGTGAGAGATTGTTTTATACTTTATAATTACATACTATATAAATATTAAAAATAAATTATAATATAGAATAATTATAACATTACTATTATAATAAATAAGGTTTACATTATAGATTATTTAGAACTTTTATATATATATTCCAAATTATTACATGGAAGAATCTCACTTACATATATTTGTTCTATGTAGTTTTCTTAATTATGTGTAGTTTTCTTAATCAGAATATCTTTTTAATTGGGAAGGAAGTCAATCCAAAATCAAATTGGGTGTCGTCTAATTTTATTGGAAGTATAATCAGTGAAGTCATTTTCAAGTTTATTATGCATTTTATTGGAAGTATAATCAGTCAAGACATTTTCAAGTTTATTATGCATTCTAATTAATTGTTTATGGTGAGCTAGGAATATGACTTTATTTTTAACACAGTAACAAAAATCATGTATTTTGCCCAAAAAATCCAAGTTTATCCAAAACTTCCTCTTGATCACTCGACTCCCTAAGTTGGACTATGACATCCCTCGGGATTATTTTGACGGGTGTTGTTTTATATTTCAGTCATACACATTTTTTTTAATGTGGATACTTACTTGAAATAGGATCGAATAATACGGCAGAATTCATTGCTTTATAGTTCTTGCTTGAAATTGCAAGAAAGAAAAATTTCTTGCAAATATAAGCAAGCTAGGAGACTTCAAGTTAGTCATAGACTAGGCTAATAGGAGAGTGGTTGTAGACTACACTAGTTTAGAGCCTCTGCATTCAACAGGCTACCGTGTAATGTCCCTTTTCGAGTACACATGAGAGTTCATTTTAGGGCATGAATCAGTATTGATACCCATGGTATTCTCTCACGGCATTCGGAGGAGAAAATTTATGAAAAATAGGATGAGAGTTCATTTTCGCCGTAGTCTAACCAACCTAAAAATTATGGAAATTCTGCTAAGATTATGATAAAATCGGCAAGGATTTTAGTAAATCCAGGTTATAGTTATCAAACTTCAAGATTTTGGGTGTCCCATAGGTTTTTGATGGTGTTGAATCTATTTCCACCATCAAAACATGATTCAAACACTGTTACTGCGAGATTTCTTGGAAAAAATTGAAAGAATTTCAGCCACTTTTGACCATCCAAGCAATTCCTCTGCCTCGGTAGACAACGCCTTTATTTTCAGGCATGAATGAGTACTAATATTTTGGTTAATGGTTCTTGGTGTTTAGAATCAATTTACTAGCAGTCCCACCCGTGTTCTAGTAGCTTACGGTGGGAGGGAGAACTCATATTTCTCAATTCCGATGTTGAAATAAACGCCCTAGCTTATGACAGTGGTTTTGGTAGTTGTAAAGTCACCCTAGCTAACCATTTATCTTCCAAGAAATTCAAGTTGGTTCAGTGAGGAGTTAATTATTCATCCAGAGAGTGGACCAAGCTACTGTGTTTCACAGGGCTGAATTATTATATTTTAAGAGGGTCGAGTTAGCGTATTGAGTTATTGAAAATCAAATTGTTTTCGGGTTTTTGATGTAATCACTTTCTCAGAAATATTATTAAACAATATTAAGTTTTCTTATGGATTTGTGTTGCATTAGTCTTTTGTGTTGCATTAGTCTTTTTAGCTAAGTAAATAAAAAGAATATTACATGTGGACTTTTTTGAATCGATATTTTACTATCACATTTTGTGCAAACTGAATGAAGAAGCCATGCTCTATCTAAGGAAGCCCTCTCTCTTCCAACAACTTCACTTGGATCTATGAATTCAATAACAAAACCAAACTAAAATCTATGGAAACAATCCTACAATTTTTTTTCTTTTTAATTTTCTCTATTTTCATATTTTGTAAAGTTTTAATTTGTACGATCAAGTACCAGACACTTCCCAACTATAAAACAAAAGGAAAATAAAACATAAGGCCACTAAAGTCTTCCGTGTTTTAACTTAGAATAATATATTCTATCTCTTTTTACTGATCCAAAACTTATCCAAAACGTATATATTTTTCATATATATTACAAAATTATAAAAATTAAACTAAATTTTTCTAGATATAATATTAATCAACAACAAAATCACAAAATCCAATGTTATATTTAAATAGAAAGATAACAATCATTCTTCTATCACCCAAAAAAATAAATAATTATAACTAAGATCACAAATCACAGAATCAAGTTCGATTCTTTCAAATTATTGCTATTATAACTCTCATCGCAATTGACTATTATACCACTATTGACATGACACATTTGTTGTTTACAATCTTGTCATGAACAATCTTGTCATCAGCATGACACAAAAGTGTTAACGGTGGTATGAAATTAAAGGCCCCTGTGAATATATCAAATGACACATTTCTTGCTAACAATCTTGTCATCAGCATGACACAGAAATGTTGACGGTGGTATGAAATTAAAGCCCCCTGTGAATATATCAAAGAATCTAGTAGTGCATTTACAAATTCAAATCCTTCTAGATTACTACGGTCACAACTACCATCAACTACCAGCTATACCACTACCGACATCACAGCAATGTAAACGATGCTATCAATGGAATGGAATTAGTACCACTAGCATGACAAAGTACTAGCAGGAGTAGACAAAATTAGCGCCCCACTGTACCTAAATATTTCCTAAATACACTGTACGTAAATACACGGCAGCAGAAAGTGTATTTAAGTGAGAAAAAGTATGAAAAAAATAATTAATAGTATTATATTTTAGTGAAATTTTGATTTTTGTTGTTTAAAATAATAACAAAAGTATATATAGATTTAGTATTATGAAAAAATTTAAGAGATATAGATTGGAGAGAGTTTACAATTTAAATTTGCGATTCTAATAATTTTTATCAAATTTTAATTTAATATAGACTAAAAATCTTCTCGTATTTATCCTAAAAAAATTATGATAAAAGATAATTAATAACATTTTATTTGTAGTGAAGTTTTGATTTTTATTGTTTAAAATAATAACAAAATCAATTTTTTATTACATATAATAAAATCAGTTTTTTATAGTTTAAAATAATAACAAATCAATTTTTTATTGCATATATAGATTCAAGGCAGATAACCCTACACCCCTACACCACTTGGATGGATGGATGGTAGAGATTTCACAACTTAAACCCATCCTTACAGAATCATAGGCAAATTAAACCAGACAATAAGCCCAAAAAACTCAAAACAGATAAACTACTTCATAATAGCACTGGATATGCTTTCGTCGTGATTGATTGGAGAATGGGACTGAAAAGAACAACACTATCCTGTCACCTTTCTCCACCTCCAACCCCTGGTCAAAATACGCGTACGGTCGCCCGTGACGATGAACATATACACGTTAGGTGTATACGCAGATTTCGGAGATAAGGCCACCATATACTCCAAAAGTCCAAATGATTTCAAATTCCTACCGCCCCTCATCATGTTCAAAACATCTGGATTTCTGCTGACACAGATTCCGCACCCGTGACAGCTCTGGCACCATGTTGTCTCTTCATGCTTCTTCCTTCATACAAATCCCCGAAGACCCAGCTCGCGAGATGGTGGAGAAGTGCAAGAGTCAGAGGGGGTTTCAAAAATGCGAGGCGGGGGTTCGATCCTGCGACAGCTGAGTGCCAGCAAGGGTTCGGCGAATTTTTCTGAAAAGGAGTGGGAGAAGGCGGGTTCGACTTCCAGGAAGAGGGTGATTGTTGCAGTGAACGGGTCGAGAGAAGCCAAGCACGCTCTCTTGTGGGCGCTCTCGCATGTCGTGAATGCCTTTGATACGGTCACTCTCTTGAACGTCATTGATAACCAAAATAACCCCAACTTTATGTGCATAGGTGCCTATTATCTATGGATTGAATCTCTCTGTAACTCCTGTTGGTTATCTAGATGTAATTGTGGGCATTTAAATGTGTTTTAAGATTTTTTATTTTCTTTTAATTGTTTTGAACTTGCCAGATGGGTTTTCTGATGTGATTGATCATTCTCAAACAAAGAGGCTGGTTAATGCAAAAGAATATGAGTTGGTTACATCTTTCAAACGTCTCTGCAAAGCACACAGGCCAGAGGTATATATGACATGGCTTTTCTGATTTTGAATATTGGTAGAGTTTGTGCCTAAAAGAAAGCAGAGATTTATATTAAAACGTGGCCTCTTCCCTTTTCTCTGTATACAAATAGTACGTACAGTAAGTCAAGGACAGGGGGATCTTTTTCCGGATTAAATGTGTAACTGGTTATTTTGTTTTTTAGTTTTAAATAAACTTACACTTGGTTAAAGGGAAGTATCACCCGTGGCCCCTTTTACTGGGCCGAAATAGTCCATGAGGAGCAACAGCAATTCAGCCTTCTCTAGCAGGGTGAACTGCCCACAAAGAGAAATGGTAAGCACATCCATTCCTCCGGATTGAATCACAAGCCATTAGGTTTTTTTGGGGGGAAGCTGCCTCATTTCCCACAACATGCTCTTTGAAGTCAAGGATAGTGGCATCTAATCAACCAAGACACAACGAGGTCAAGACTTGCAATGCATATCATATTTTCGTTTTCGGTGGGAGGTCTGAGGAGTATATATTAAACATCGAGGAGTATATATTAAACATCGAGTCTAGGTGCCAGGTCTGAGAAGTACCTATTCAACGTGGTGATTTTCGTTTTACGTGCCAGGTCTGAGGAGTATATATTAAAACATCGAGTCTAGGTGCCAGGTCTGAGAAGTACCTACTCAACGTGGTGCCAGGTCTAATAAGTGTACCTATTCAATGTCAAGCCTAGGATTATCTATTAGCAGTACCTATTCAATGCGGTGCCAGGTTTGAGGACTTTTTATTCAACGAGGTGCCAGGTCTGAGGACTTTTTATTCAATGACTGCACCTATTCAATGTCAAGCCCAGGATTATCTATTAGCGTAGTCTAACTAACCGACGTTGTTGACCTTTTCCATTTATATTTTCTGGTTGATTTTGCCTGAAATCCGGCAGCGATGTTTTTGGAATGGTAAGTTTGGGCTCTGCAATCTTTACAATCTGAGGGTTTCATGCCAAAAAAAATGCATTTTAAAGGACAAAAATTTATAATCTCATAAAAAGATTACATCGCTTATTCATCGCGCTGAATCCATTTGTGCAAAAAAAATGCATTTTAAACGACAAAAATTTACAATCTCATAAAAAAATTATATTGCGGGATTCTGGCCAAAAAACGTTGATTAATTAGACTGTGCCTTATCTATCTATTCCACCAAATTCACTTAGCAGTTACACCCAACTTCATTCCCTTTTGACCTGCCATGCAGGGAGAGTGAGAGTGGAGTGTTAATGTGAAATAAAATCTGAACATAAATATCCACCACTGTAATAAGATGGCTATGGTTGGCTTGACCACAGCAGGGGAAACTGGTGGAAGGCTTAGTACTTTGTCAACCTCACAAATCAGCCAAGGTCTCTATGGGGCTCATTTTTTTTGTTATTATTGTGATTATAATATGGAAGGTGTTTAAGGAAAGATGTTTTGAAATCTGGAATTACGCCCTATAGAATGGATTTCCTTCAGCCTTGCTGGGTTTGGATAGGTATCTATACTTCAGATTTGCATCCAGACTCATCCCCTCTTGGCATCCCATTTGGGTGGCTGAAAGCCTATTGGACAACTTAACACTGTTAACCTTACAAATGAACAAAAACCCCTTTACAGACCTGAGTTTATTATGAATTTTGTCTATTATATTTATGAAAACAATGGTACATTCAGCCATGCTGGGTTTGGATAGGTATCTATACTTCAGATTTGCATCCAGACTCATCCCTTCTTGGCATCCCATTTGGGTGGCTGAAAGCCTATTGGACAACTTAACACTGTTAACCTTACAAATGAACAAAAACCCCTTTACAGACCTGAGTTTATTATGAATTTTGTCTATTATATTTATTAAAACAATGGTAAATTCTAGTGGCCCACTAGTGTTGAATAATTTTATTTATTTTTGAAACAATATTGTGAGATTATAACAATGTTTATTGCAAGATCCACATTGGAGGTCATGATGTGAGCTCACAAAAAAAGGGTTGCAAGCTTTTATAACTGTCCGTGCAGCTAAAGATTTGAGCTTTATAGATATTAATCAGGCAAAGCAAGTAAAATCCATTTAGCCTCAGCGTACTGTCATTAGTCTAATCTCGATATGTGAAATAAGCCACTAAATGTTTTCAACTTCACATAAATCTTAAATAGCTTGTATGATTTATTCAGGTTAATGTTGAAGTACTGGTAACACAAGGAGAGAGGGCAACTACCATTGTCCGGCTCACCAAGAAATTAGAAGCATCTCTGTTGGTGTTGGGGCAAACAAGGCCTTCATTGCTTGAGAGGTATGTACAAATATTATTACGCCAATCCTTGCACAGTTAGAAGAACATGCTGATACATTGCAATAATGGTGCAGGATTTTTGGAAGAAAGAAAGGAGGATTAGTACAATACTGTATTGATAATGCTGACTGTCTGACACTAGCTGTCAGAAAGCAGAGCAAGAGAATTGGTGGGTATGTAATTAACAGCCGCAAGCAAAGAAACTTTTGGCTTTTGGCTTGAAATGTTAGGCAATGGAACATCACAAATTGTTACCAGTGTAAATTGTATACATTTTTTGCCTGGTTGAGCAGTGAAAATATAGTTGTTTCACACGGAAATCTTCAGGTTGTTTGTGTGTTCAATGACTGATGAAGTTCTCAATTTTCGCATCTATATATGAGAAAGCTTCAGTATTGGCACAACATGAAGAAAAGAAATGTGAAATGAAATTGAAGTGTTTCTAGTGTAAATTGTATACAACCTTTCACTGGTTGAGCAGTGTAAAAATATAGTTGTTTCTCACAGAAACCTTTAGGTTGTTCTCGTGTTCAATGTCTGATGAAATTCTCAATTTTTACATCCATATATGAGAAAGGTTCAATATTGCCACAACGTGAAGAACAGAAATATGAAATGAAATGGTTGTGCTCGTATCTTATTAAACCTGAGGGGATATTTTTAGTTTTAATTTTTGAAAAATAGCTAATAAATGATATTAGTAAGGTGCAAATCATTTCTGTTCTAACCTAAATATGAATGCTGAAGAA
Source organism: Pinus tabuliformis (assembly GCA_031772625.1). Taxonomy (NCBI): domain Eukaryota; kingdom Viridiplantae; phylum Streptophyta; class Pinopsida; order Pinales; family Pinaceae; genus Pinus; species Pinus tabuliformis. Next base: position 1,601,951,267 of record CM062820.1, read on the forward strand.
ACACAACGTTCACCTAATGAAATGAAAAGAAAACAGATTAAGATCAACAGATTTCAGTGTCTTCAATCCCAGTAGTTTAAGATGGGCCTAATTTCATAGGTGAAATTGACTTTTAGTATTTTATCATTTATGATAAAGAAAACTATCAAATTGAGATGACATTACTTGTTTAAAATCTTGAATTGTATCAAACTTCAAAACAGTTTAATGGTTTAATTTTCTTTTGTAATTACTAATTATATATTATTTGGTGGATTAAATGTGGCACCTGCATACTACCTTTTTCCCAAAAGTGGTGAAGTACATTAGGTCGTTTCTTAACGCTGTTACATATTGCAATTTAATACATAATACTAAGGTATTATAAGATTGGGATGCTTATAATCAGGCTTTGCTGTCCCAATTAATTTGAAAGGGTTTCACAACCTGACTTGTGCCTCCCATTAGATTTACCAGCACCGCCCCATTATCTCTGCCCAACCATATTATTTCATAAATTCATATTAGCATGTCATGTCTACTTCAAAAGACCATGGGCACAAATTTCTCAAAGAATTCTAGGTCACGCAGCATTCCAAACGCTGGAAAACTATTCTTTGTATAATGGAGTTGTTCCCATGCAACCTGCATAATCAGTGGCAAAATTGAATAATGGGAGATTAAATCTCAAGTACGAAGATTGGCTAAGAAGAAACTAGGTACAAACATTTGAAATTTGAATGAAACAAGCAGAAACATTCAAAAAGGTATATTTAAGCAAATAGATGGCAAGGCAAGTACAAAGTCAAATTTAAAAGGTCTGATTACCAGCACCCTTTTGGGTAAAGTACAAATGCTGTACCTTTTTTAGTATCACATTACCCCATTTTCATGGAACCAAATGATAATTTTCTATTTCAGTGAGTGCGTGCACAGAATTTCAAATTGAAGGATAAATGTTTTCACTAAATTCAAGAAACCGACAAGACAATTACTGTCAGAGAACTACAACCCTTCAGGCTCCCTTAAGCACTAACTCAATTGAATGTATGCTCGTTACCGTGCTTTTTCCTTCTGTGCAATTAGTAGCATGCCTTTCACAATCATTCACCAATAGAGCTTATGGCCCCCACAAAAATAATAAGGAAACACTCGCACAATCCATTATCAGTTCAATCCACTTTTCCAGTCAGGTTTTAATAAGACCAGTGCCAACATAGTTAAAGCTTAAATTCCTTGTTTCAACTTGAACATTTTCTCTGACTGATTCTGCAGTTGTCTTTAAACTATTTCAGAGAAGAAACAATTTTGTTTATACATATTATATAAACAAATGCAATTCCAAAAAAAGTGAACATGCATCTCCCATAATGTATGTGTCGTTTTCTTTAAAACAACAGTCAATACCGCCATGTTTCATGATTTAACTATTCATAAAAATGCGCATTACAGATTCACAACAGATGATTAATGAATAATGTTATATTGGATGAATAGATATTAAAGGGTCAATGATCGTCACACGGGAAAAAATTGATGGACAATTTCCAGAAAGAATCGAATTCAAATTTGAGAGAAATTCAGCCAAATTTCAAAAACCTTTACGAAATTTTCAACAAGAAATTTAGGCACTGAGAACAGCCATAACCCCAAAGAATGGAGAGGAATAAATCTCACATGATTGTCATTAATATACATTTGGGTAATCAAAATCTAAAGAAAATCAATAAACATTTGATAATAATCATTGAAATGACCCATTTTTGAGCTTTTACGAGCCCCAAAATCAAAGCCATTTGTGTCAAAGTCAATAAATGCATGAATGAATACAAATGGGTGCACTCTCTGATCAGGACTACTGTTTCATCTTTTTAAGATCAATCCATCAAAAAGGCCCAATCTGTTATCTACACTCACAATTACAGCTGAAAATTGATCCACATGCAATCAGCAGCAACAGAAATGACCACACTGCATTCTTGGTTAATCCAAAACATCTATCTTCATATATTGTAACTCAGGAATTTCTTGTTTAGCTTTAGCTTGAAAACATGTTTCATCCGTGTCAAAGGATATAAGGGATATATGTGTAAATCATGGCATAGAATTAAGGAGAGCATTATAAGCTTTTACCAGCCAGAACAATGAATGCCATATGGATTAAAATTGTTATATGAGTCATGTATAAATGGATGGAGGTTCACATCAGGACTATCATTTTAAGGCCATTTCATCAAAAGACAATCTCTAATAATACAATCAAAGTGCAGCTGCACAATTGCACAATATGAAGGAACAACAACATCTCTTAACAAAGGTATTGTTTTCTTGGTTTAACCTGTTAGCCCTGAGGTGCAGCGCTGACTTTTTGAAGGTTAAAAGAAAGGCTCGGCCTGCTTCGCTGTTAAAGGGGTCCCACATGGGCCATTATTCCCCTCCTTCTCTTACCCCGCTCACACTCTACCCGCCCCGTTTCCTGACTAAACCTTCTAATCTTGACGAAACTCCCCTTTGGCCTTAGCCCCAAGCGCAAAAGCCAAAGTACCCATAAAACCTTACCCATTCACCATACGCACCTTCAGCACAGCTCCCGAGGGCGTCTCATCATTTCACTGCATCTACGACATTGATCTTTTCTCGCCGATCCAACGGCCCACATTCCTTCCGATAAAGGCAACCTGCCCGATCATTCCCCACCGTCAGATCACCTCCGCCAGATCTAACGGTCAGCGCCCATATCGCGCAGACAACAAGCGTGACAGGTACCCGCGCGATGAGGGCGGTTTTCCTCTCTCCTCCGCCGCTACGTGTCATCCATTGAATGGCATCACGCGAGTTCTGACACTTACCGCTTACCACCCGATGCCCGTCCAATAAAAACCATTACCACTCAAATCAAACCACCCTGCGCATTATCACCCGCACATCTTCGCCGCCTGATAACCGTTCGATCTGTTCACCTGAAGATCTAACGGCCCGAACATGTCCCACTCCCACCACAACCACTAGCTTCCGCAAAGCGATCTCCGCCACACATCTCCATTGATCCAACGGCCACCATTCACGATCACTCCCACCGTTCATCTGCCCATGCACTCCACACCCCACGTCCTGTCTGTTACCCAAAGAAGAAGATGGCCGACTCTGTCAGTCTGGCGACAGTCTGACCATGAAACTGAATTAAAGGAAGAGCATGGCCGAAGGATGAAAGGACATAGCACGACCCAACAACCGAATTAAACAGTCATGGAACTCCACTGCCATGATCAATCCAACCACCTGAAGGACAACACAGTACTAGAACTGACCAGGTTTTCGTAGTGGAGAAAGCAACTACTTTCAAAGACGCTATCAGACAGTTAATGGTAGTTGGTGGTCAATTATGATCCCTCCATCCCTAAACGGCCAAGAGCCATTGTAAAGATAGATTATAAATAACCAGAAGATAGATGTAATGAAAGTTGGAAATTGTGTTTTGGTTCAACTTCTGGAGACTGTAGATACTCTGTAACTTGCAGTGTCTCATCTTCATTTTCAGCAATGCAAGCTTCTTTCGCTGTTAATTGCTCAATGCCCATTTCTCCTCTGTTCTAAACTTGTACCTGGAAAGTTTTATTCATGATATCTTCTATGCCTAATGCTAGATAACTGTCATCTTATCTCTGTATTAGTAAATTGAATGTATCATTGAGTAGGTCACTCAGGTTTCTTTTGTACCTGATGCAAGATAACTGTCATCTTATCTCTGCATGGATAGGGTAGATTTGTAAGTTTCTTTACTAGTTGCAGCTAGCCATCATACATTCTGTATGCATCTGCTGGTGTGGTTAGTATTCTTCATTCATTCACTTAATCTGCAAACTGTTGAGCATTGGTGGTCTAAAGCCTTGTAGTTTGAAGGTGTTCATGCATGTCTGGAGTGAAAACAGAGTAGAAGTGGTTATCTGGCTTGAACCAAACCATCACCCATCCCAATAAGTTCCTAGAACCATATTGAAAATTATATGTTACTAGGCATCTCCGAGCTACAACCTAGGAGAGTTTCCTGGAGCCCTAACATAACCCACAAGATCTATCTTAATATATTGGAAAGTAGGAATTCCTTAGTATTAGCTTGAAAATGCGCTTCAACAGAGACAAATAATAAATATAGAAAAGTGATAACTTATTCTAGTGGTACAAACTCTCTCGGTATGTTAAATTAACTTGTCAAAAAGTACAAAGTAAATTGCAGGTACATATATACTGAATGCCTAGTTGTTATCAATGAAAGGTACAACCTTAACAGGTTTCTAGCTCATTTTCTAGAAGTGAAACATAGTTCTTTCAAGGTAGATTGACTATTTATACACCTCAATCAGAAAACTGCAACAAACACGGAGCAGATTTTTGAAGTCTGGAAATCAAATCAATTATGAGCTAGGCTCCATTGAGGAGAATACTCAATGCAAAACCCAATTCGTAACTTGATGATCAGTTATCCTCGTTGACATAATTTCAAATTAAACCTATAAGCCAGCCTGCCTCAATCCAATTTCAAAATGAAAAAATAAGCCGCCTGTTTAGATATAATCACACCAAAATATGTTGAATCATTACCAGCACAACCCTTTTTTTTAGATTAACAGCCCTCTGCCCAAAAATCCTAACTCATTATACAATTTTATTGACCCTGGGCTTCATCTCTTCCATGGGTTAAGAGCTCCTCTTGCATCATCTATAACTCCATTTTATTGAATTTACCAGTGTTCTGCAGAAGCTGTATTCTTTCCACTTACTATCAGAAAAACAAGAAGTCAAGCAGTATTATCCTAACTGTATCCAACCTTCACATCCCCAATAAAGATCCCTCGGACTGCTGAGGGGTTTGCGACCCCACAACAGAGTCTAGCCACCTGCTTTTGCTACACCACAAAACCTACAAGGACTCCTGATCCAGGATCCCTAAGGGAGCTGCCAGCCAACATTTAGAGAAGCAGGCCTGGAAATCCTCCAATAATCCCGCTTCCCACATTGGTAATAGTGGGCCCATATCCACATATTTTCTTACGCCAATTCTATTCATGCCCACAAGATGGCTCGTGAAGGAGCAAACTTAAAATATGAAATCAAACGTAGGTTGCTTAGAAACATTCAAATTTTAGGTATATTTTAATATTTATCAACTACATAATAATCCCATACATAAGATTACCACTTGAATATGTCAGACCTTAAACAATATGAGCCAACGAAACCTCTGCTAGAGAAAAGAGGCAAAAATAATATTTTTGCTTGGTTCTATCAGTCTAATAATAGAATATCCATGGTTATCAGTGGATACTCAAGAAATACAGGGGCATTTTTTGTCAATAAATTTAAACCAACGATTGTAAAAGGGACAAATGCAACACAAAAAGAAAAGATGGGTTGGTATGACTATCCTAGATGTCCACCCATTATACATCTTACAACCAAATAGGACTCTTCTGGAAAAATCATGTTGCTGTGATGGTCTAAATCAGATGATCAAATCTGATCAAAGAGTCACAGGAGTGCCCGGAGCTGAAAAGTCTTTAAGATTGTGTTAGCCAAAGTTGAGGGTCAAGCCATAGATGCCACCACAGGTTGCAGGGTGTCTGAAGCATCACAAGATGAAGTTGCAGATCAGATGAAGAACGCAAAGCCAAGAACCCTAAGGTTATTATAGAGACAAACACTCAAGTTACAGCACTGATTGGGACTGCAATCCAGCAATGCAAAGTTGACACACTGAATGCACAAGCAAAAAGAGAGGGACCCACAAGACAACCTGGAAAGATGTAGATTTATACTAGGAATTAGAAGACTCACAATTCAACATTGCAAGGGCAAAGAAGCTGCAATGCACCTTTGCAGACACTAGAGTGCCGCACCAATATGAAGGTGATAAAGATGAAAGGTAGAATATTAAAAACCAGGGACAATAATACAGGATAAGAAGCAGAGTAAACATGGCATTTGGCCTTCTAACTTCTACAACTGTTAGCCCTTGGGACTTCACTCAGATGCCATGTATGTATAACTTGTAATGTTGTAATCTAAATCACTTGGTTGGCATTCGTGTTCAAACTTAGGCAATGAAATTGTAAAAAGGTTCACTCATGCAAAAAAGAATATGATAAAATTTAAGTTTCAACATTAGGTTCAATAAAGACAATTAAATGAATTACATTATAACTCTACATCTTCAGATGTGCTCAACTGGTTGAGAGTGTAATCCTCCTGAGTCCCCACCCAAGATCAATTAGTGCAAGTGACACGTTGAGCTCTTAATGATTATATTGTTGTACTATCCTTGAGCCCTCAAAAATCTGGTTTACCCTGAGTACCATACTCAAACGAGAGGAAGTCTTCCAGTAGGTTTCCTCAAGATACGTATTTCATAGAATTTTATAAAAATAAATGAATAAATAAACTCATATATTTAAATAAGAAAACAAATACAAAGATTTTTTAATTTCAAATTTTACCCAAAAATTTGTCAAATTAATGTTCAGAATCAATACGTACATACATATAAAAACAAAACTTAACATCTAGTGTTGAAACTTATAAAAAATCACCCACAGCCAATGAGATTCACCATTCAATTCACTACTGCTCAATATTGCACTAAATTCAAGCCTTTTTGAAAATAAATCACCGCGGGTGACTAGGAACTTGTCATAGAAAAGATGGGAGGGAGAAGAACAAAGGAGTGTAATAGATGTGATCTCTGTAACAAAAGCTTTGTTTACAGAGTTCCCTATGCAATGGTCTATCTGCTGCATTGCTATTTATTTCTCATATTTCATTTGATTTTTACTTCTGTTGACTAGGAAAAGGAAATCGGTGTAAGAAGACACTTAACCCATTAAAAATTCTAGGCCATTAATGTTAAAATTGGCAACTAGGGCCAAACTCCATGTGGATCATCTTATTTATGGAAGCTGATGTTTTGTTTGGATCCCTCTCGTCGAGAGGTGTAGGATTGATCTGAACATCATCTGATTCCAATAAGTATTCATGGAGATATGAATTTATTTGTGTTATGGGACAATTCGTCAAGGTCGGCCAGTGACCAAATTGCCCCCTCTCATCCTCAATGTAGCACTATAAATAAAGGTGACTCTCAAGTCATTTTACACACCTCTTGTGATCTCTTCCTCTCCACTTGTCTTTGGGTTTTGGTGGGAGGAGAGATCTCAAGATGATACGCTGCCCTAGAAGAAGCCCTAGACCCTAACGCTGTCATGGAGGAGACACAGTTTCTCATACGCTGTCAAGGAGAAGCCCTAGACGTGGAGCTGTAAAGGTTTTCTAAGGAGACCTATGCTGCCCTAAACTACAGCCCATAAAGCCAGCCTTAACGCTGATATGGAGAAGCCACTTGATGCCCTAATACGCTGTCTAATACGCAGCAAGAAGAGACACTTAAATGCAGTCATGAACACAGCTAAATGGAGATCCACAAAAGCCCTAACCGCAGTCCTAGAACACAGCTCTAACGCTGCCCTAAAATGCGGTCATGGTCACAGCAAGGATTGGGCAAACATATTATGCCCTAGCCGCAGCAAAAGAGACAGCGTGAGGACAGCATGGAGGGCCTAATTAGAGGCCAAGTTGCTGTGGGGATGCGGGTTGGTTTGAGGGCTGTTTGAGGGTGCAAACAGGCCCAAGAACAGGGCTGTCTCAAAGGAACAAGGAGCTGGAGATTAGGCCAATTAAGGAGGCTCCTCGCAGGCCTACCTTGAAGGCAATTCAAGAGCACTGAGATGCTGGAGTAAAGACAGTTAGGGCACTTCTATTTGAGCTGCAGAGAGAGGCTACTACTGCATGGGAAAGGAGGCTGCGTAGGAGTTGTGTGTAGGGCTGTTAGGCCAAGTATCTACAAGAGCCTAATCAAGGTTGTTTGGACAGCAATCAAGGTAAGTAAATCTGTTTTTGGGTGAGCTGTAGATGACAGCTGAACTGTGGTAGGCAGCGGGTCAATCCGTTAGGACTATTGCAGCAATCCTAACTCAAACCACTTACATTGGCATTGCTATGTGCTAGGCCGCAAGCCATAGCACCATAGCAAGCAACCTTGTGATCTGAAAATCACTCGTGAGTGATCTCAGTTAATTAATTAATTAATGAAGGTATTACAAACTCGTGTTGGTGTGTGTCTATGTTATCTTAGGCAACGGATCGATCAGATTACAAAATACACAGACACTGGAAAATGGAAAACAATAAGAGAAACACTGTAAGCAAATACAAGAACACAACAAATTAATAAGTAGTTCACCCTATCCTCCACGGCTACATCTCTGGTCCAGCTTTCAGTGGTGGCCTTCCTTATTGTGTTTTTAAAACAGAGTCTTTACAATGAGGAGCGCAATTTGAGTCTCCTGAAACAAATGATGCTTAGCAGGGTGGTTCTTGGATTCCCCAAGCCACTAGAGTGCACAGACACCCCCCTTACTAAGTCTCGACCTCAACTGGTCTTAATGGGATGAGTCCAATTTGGTACTCAATTCCCAACAGATATCCTCACAGGGATTGCTTGAACCTCTCAAGCCTTCTGTCTGCTCGATGTTGCCTTAGCTCCGCAGGTCAGCTCGGCTCTTTGCTTCTTGCTTCCTCTTTGTTCTGTTTCTCTGTCTCACTGTCTCCTTCTTCTTTTCCCTCTTGTTCTATTCTCTATCTGTGCGTGGCTTAAAGCCAATCCATCCTCTGACTGTTCGCTTCCTCTTCCGCCTCTTTGGATCGCCTACTGCTGTTCGCTTGGAATTCCCTGCCTCTGCGTCATCGCCACTATGTAACGTCTCACAGGGAAGTGGCCACTTGTCCTTTCACGAACTGCGCCAACTCTTCTTCAAACAGTTTAGTATTTCGGTTACCTTGTGTAATGATTCATCCACCAACTCAGCAGTCAAATCAGACTTCAAACTTCTATATGTCGTAGCTAAAATCTACCTCCAAATTCGGTTTTCCATCGGGCGCAATCTCCACTGTTAGATTTGGAGCCCCCAGATCCTACGGTGTTTGCTCTTATCGCGCGGTTGACTTGCTCGGACGTTAGCCCGCGATGAGAGCAGTTTTCTCTCTCATCCGCCGGACACACGTCATCCAACGTATGGAATCGTTGGGTCCTCTGACAATTCCGCTTACCGCCCAAACGCCTCCGATATTCCGCCGGTTTTGGAGTGCGGGACCCGCCTGTCATTTCAGCGCTTTTCCCACGGTTTTCGGCTTCCCTTGTGACCGAGCGCTCGAGGCTATTCCTTCTCGAGGGGTTTTGCCCGCGCATCAGAAACAGCCTCCGTTTTCTGATCCGGACTTCCTAACTTCTAGTTTGCGTCCTGCGCAGTCTCCATGGGCCTCGGTCAGCGCGCTTTGACCGAGGTCCTCGTCGTTCCTTACTGGCTACAAACTACCACTGTCCAAAGATCCTTCCTGATAGCTCTTTGTTCACAAGTTTTTGAGGTCTGTCATGATTTGATAGTCATAGAACTCTGATAATTTTCCATGGATCCAATTCGAATCACGGCCTTCCCACTGAAAAAGCTTTTGGACCACCAAAAGTTGATTTTCAAGCATCGACTAAGTGAGGGTACAATTGTCTCACTTGTCCAATCTCTATCCACTTTGCACTGCTCGGCTTTGAACCCTTGAGCCCAACTCTGAGGTACTCAACATCTCCCCTGCGCGTCGTTCTCACCTTCCTGTCCAGAACTATGTCTTCCTGCAATTCATTAAGATATTCAAGTAACAGGTCATCAATAGAAGCCAATTGACTCTGCTCTTCGGGATCCTCAATTGGTGAAGGTTCAAATAATCTCAAGCAATCTGCATTCAAGACTGAGTAGATGTGCATGTAAGTTGGTAGATCAAGGCGAAAAGCATTCTCACCAATTTTCTCAAGTATCTTGAAGGGTCCATACCTGATAGGCTTTAGCTTTTTACCTTCACCTTGCATCCTGTCCTTGCTGATATACAACCAGACTTGGTCACCAACTTGGAAACTATGCTCCATCAATGCTTGTCATGCCTTGCCTTGTATTTGGCCTGGCTCTTTTCCAACTGTTCCTGTACTCCCTGGTGGATCTCTTGGATCTGTTCAATGAACCTAGTCACCTTGTCCACATCACTGTGTCCCTCAACTGTGGTGTCTTTACCAAAGACAAAATCCAAAGGAGACCTTGGTATGAAACCAAAACAGGTCTCAAAAGGAGATCTCTGTGTAGAAGAATGTTTTGCTCTATTGTAAGCATGCTGCACATAACATAAATGTTCATCCCAAAGCTTAGGATGCTTGCTGCAATATCCCCTGAGCAACTGGATCGTTGTCCTGTGGACTACTTCGGTCTGGCCATCGGTTTGTGGATGGAAAGTTGTGCTTTTCTTCAGTTTGGTGTCCATCAGTTCCCACAGACTTGACCAAAACTTTCCCACAAATCGGGTGTCTCGATCAGATACAATGGAAGTGGGTAATCCAAAATGAACCCATACATGTTGAAAGAACAGTTTTGCAATTTGTTCAGCTGTAATCTGTTTATTACAAAGTATCAAAATACACATTTTGTTGAACCTATCCACAACAACATACAGATAATCATGACCTTTCCTAGATTTAGACAGTCCTCCAACAAAATCCATGGAAACACATTCCCAAGGGTGAGAAGGAACTGGTAATGGAGTGTACAAGCCTAGTTTTCTATTGCTGGGTTTGCTTTTAGCACACATAGTACACCCTCTTACATATCTAGAAATTGTCTCGTTCATTTTTGGCCAATAACAAAATCTTTGCAGTTGTGCAACTGTTTTACTTACCCCAAAGTGACTTGATATTAGAGAAGTGTGTGCTTCTCGAATTATCTTTACTCTTTCAGTTTGTGGAATGCATAGCTTCTCACAATGATATAGGAGTCGGTCCTTTACATGATAATCCAATTCTTCTACTTGTTTGCCTTGACTTAAAGTTGCATATACATCTTTGAAATCTATATCTTGAGCATAATGTTCAATGTAACTCTCATGTAACACAGGATAATGCTTAAGTATAGTAGATGCATTTATAATGGGTCTAGATAACATATTTGCAACTTTATTGTGTATGCCCTTTTTATATCTGATGACTAAATGAAACTGTTGTAGAAAATCCATCCATCTATAGTGTCTTGATTGCTACAACTTAGTTTGGGAGTGTAGATATTGAAGTGGTTGATGATCAGTATGTATTACTGTCTCTTTGCCCATTAAGTAATGTTTCCACTTTTTCACATTCTGTACTAATGCATACAATTCTTTATCATATGTAGGATAGTTAACTACTACAGAATTAGATGTCTCAGAATGATAACATATGGGTTTACCGTGTTGTATCAACATTGCTCCCATGGCATAGTCACTGGCATCCGTTTGGATCTCAAATGGTCTTTGAAGCTCAGGCAGTGCTAGTACAGGTGTTGTACTAATCTTTTCTTTCAAGATGTCGAAGGCTTTCTGTTGTTTGCCTCCCCACTGAAACACCTTGTTCAATCCTGTTAAAGCATGTAAGGGAGCTGCAATTAAAAAAAAGTTAGAAATGAACTTTCTCCAATATTGTGTTGCTCCTACGAAGCTTCTAACTTCTGTAGCAAATTTGGGTTTAGGCCAGTTTACAATGACTGCCACCTTAGAGGGATCTATCTTCAATTCACCATCCCCTACTATATGTCCCAAATAATTCAAAGATGTTTTTCCAAATTCACATTTTGAGAGTTTAACATAAAGTTTTTCTCTTTTCAAAACATCTAGTGTCCGCTTAACATGCTTTAAATGTTCTTCCCATGTTTTGCTAAATACCATAATGTCATCCAAATACACAATAACAAAATCATCAAGAAAAGGTCTGAGTACATCATTCATTAATCTCATGAAAGTAACAAGAGCATTAGTCAAGCCAAAAGGCATAACCAGCCACTCATACAATCCCTGCTTTGTTTTAAAAGCAGTCCTTCATGCATCTTGTTCTGCAACTTTGACCTGGTGATATCCACTATGCAAGTCTAGCTTGGAAAAATAAACAGCTTCTTTTAATTGATCTAACAGATCATCTATGCAAGGAAGGGGATAACGATTTTTTATTGTTATCTTATTCAGTGCTCGGTAATCAATGCACATTCTCCACGAGCCATCTTTTTTTCTCACCAAAACGATTGGTGACCCACATGGTGATGTGCTAGGTCTGATGAACCCCTTCTCGAACAACTCCTGCACCTGCTTCTTGATTTCTGCGTTCTCTAAAGCAGACAACCTGTACATTCCAATGTTAGGCAATGGAGCATCTTGCTGCAAAATAATATCATGCACTATTTCCTTTTTGGGTGGCAGACCTTTAGGTTCTTGAAACAAGATATCATACTCTGAAACAACCTTTTCTAAATCAGCTTGCTGTTTAGCATTACAACCTTCAAAAACATTGGTTTTATCAGGTTTCTTTTTCTTTACAACCATTAGTAAGAATTGTTTGCATGAGTTTATCATTCGTTTCATCTGCCCTGAGTTTATGAGAGTATAATTATTTTTGAGCTTATGAGCTCTTACAAAGTATTCGATTCCATCTTTAACAAGTAGATACTTGTTCTCAGCTCGATAGAAGATAGCTTTTTTGTCATACAAGTAAGGACTTCCTAAAACAATTCCACATATATCCAAAGGAATTATGTCTAACTCAACCTCATCTACAAATGCTGATCCAAAAGAAAACTTGAGTTTGCATTGTCTAGTCACTTGTAGTTGTGCTTTATCATTTAACCATCCTAATGGGTATGGTTTCTTGTGAGGTGTAGTCAGTGATCCCAACTTCTTTACAATTGCTTCAGAAATTAAATTTACTTGTGAGCCACTATCAAACAAAGTATCGATCTTTTGATGTTTGGAAATAACTCGAATATGGAAAAGCTCATGTCTTTTTCTCTCATTTTCTTCATCAATAATAGATTGTGCAGAATTACTAGTAGATGCTTCAGAATTCTTACCTTTTATACCTGTGGCTACAATAGTTGTTTCATCTCCTGAGTCTGACCCCAAATCTTTCTGAATAGTTGCAGCAATCTTCTTCTTCTTCTTGCCCTCGAACTTCTTAGGTCTCAGCTCCGGATGCAGAATCCAACAGTGCTCATCATCATGCCCATCCTTTTTACAGTGGGTGCATGAAGACTTGCTCTTCTGTGCAGTGTTAGCCTTCCTTGCTTTCCATTTCTACTTTCTTTTCTCCTTATTCTTGCTTGCAGTGGGTTGGGATGATCCCCCAACTTCTGGATTTCCATTCTTTCCTCTAGCTTCTAGATGAGTAGCTTGTACAGATGCCTCATCTATACTAATGGGATTAAACATGAGGATAGTGTGCCTCATGTAGCTGTGTAGACCACCAATGTACTTCAACAGAGTCTCAGGTGAGTCTAATGAGATTCCTAGAATCAATGCTCTTGGGTGTAACCTTGTACACTTTGCCCTTTTAACTGTCGAAGAGTTTGCCAACTCATCATGGCTTGCTGCATATAGGCCAATGGATAGAACTACTTTTTTATTGCAGAAACAAATTCACTCCAGACAGAGATAGTCTTACCATGTCTCTTCATGTCAGCTTGGGTCCTGCCTTCCCACCAAACCAAGGCAGTGCCTCCAAGGCATAGGCTTGCCAGCTGAATCTTGCTCTTGTCTGAGTCAATACTCTGCAATAAACATCAATTTGCCTAATCCAATTGTCCAGCTTTTCTGCATTCAACTCTCGATCATATATCGGTAAATCAAATTTAACATCTAATTTAATCAAAGATGCCTTCTTTTTATGTTTAGGGCTATTAGGAGGTGTGAGAAAGCTTTCATCTTTCCCTTTGCCTTTTGAGTGGTCACGAAGTGAGACTCTTCTTGTCCTTTATCTTGTTTGGAGCCTGATGAGTCTTCATCTTTATGTTTTCTAAAGTCCTTATACATTTCCTCTACCATGGACCTTATGGCTAGGAAACTATCTATGAATTGAGGGTCTGGCCCCATAGAACCTTCCTCTGACATTGTCTTCTGAGGATAGACTCTTCCAATCCCAGGATTAGTTTCGACCCACTCTCCTTCTCCTAATTTGAGCTTTGATCTAGTTAGCATTCAACAGCTAAATCCAACCAGTGTTGCACGAAGCGCCCCCCCCCCCCGGTTCCAAGCCCCGAAGCGCGTCCAGTATGGAAGCGCCTAGGAAGCTTGGCCGGAAGCGCGCTTCCGAAATTCGGAAGCACCGCTTCGGCTTTTTTAGACGCTTCCTGGAAATTTGGAAGCGCTGGCGCTTCCGAAGCGCGCTTCGTACGGCGCTTCCCAGACGCTTCCCAGGCGCTTCCCAGACGCTTCCGTACGCTTCCAGAAAAGCTTCCGGAAAAGCATTTAGAAAATCGTTTTTTTTTCAATTTTTTTTTAAATTTTAGGTGAGTTTGCTTGTTGGGGGTGGGTCCACCTTGGGTTAGGGTGACAAATGAAAGCAAAAAAAAATATAAATATAGCAGATGCTCCCTCATGGTAATGTTAAATTCTTAAAGTAAAAGTGACATTCTCCTTTATTTTTCATTTTCATCATTTTACTTAAATTTTTAACATTACCATGAAATGACTCAGAATGTTTGAGAGTGGTTCCAGCCTCATTGGACTTCATATGGAGAAAATAGAATTTCATATCCTATTCAAAATTCAGCAGACTTAACAGTTTTCAGGTATTCAGGATCAATGGGATTGTGGCATTTCATTAGATTATATCAAGTATGAAGGTATGCGATTAGCATTTAATCAAGAGCACCAAGCCCTATATGTACCCTGGTGTTGGTGGTGTTAATTGTTGACCTCCTTTGTCACGCGGCACGCCCTTAGCAAAAAATTACCTTTCAATCAAGTCAAAATCATCGATCAAACATGTTAAGCTTTTTCTACCATATTTTAAGTCTTGAATTAGGTAGTTTGATCAAAATTGGGCAATGTTGACTAATATCCCTAGACAATCGAGGTAGAGGCAAAGGCTAGACAAGAGGAGAAGAATCTAGATTCTAGATCATTAATGTACAATGGATGTTATATCTATCTTGATTTATGCAAAAATATGCATGTTTTCATGTCTTCTACAATTAATTTGGTATTTGGGATGTTTGTTTTGAGTATAAATGCAAAAAAATATAAAATATATATATATAGCAGACGCTTCCGCGGACGCTTCGCTTCCTAGATTTTTGGAAAATGACGCTTCGGTGTCCCCGCTTCCAAAAAACGCTCCCGCTTCGTGCAACATTGAATCCAACACAAGCTTGTCTAACCTTAATAGCCTAAAGCTCTGATACCACTTGATCTGAAAATCACTCGAGTGATCTCAGTTAATTAATTAATGAATGAAGGTATTACAGACTCATGTGTTGGTGTGTGTCTATGTTATCTTAGGCAACAGATCGATCAGATTGCAAAATACACAGACACTAGAAAATGAAATAGTAAGAGAAACACTGTAAGCAAATACAAGAACACAACAAATTAATAAGGAGTTCACCCTATCCTCCAAGGCTACGTCTTCGGTCCAGCTTTTAGTGGTGGCCTTCTTTATTGTGTCTTTAAAACAGAGTCTTTACAATGAGGAGCTCAATTTGAGTCTTCTGAAACAGATGATGCTTAGCAAGGTGGTTCTTGGATTCCCCAAGCCACTAGAGTGCACAGACTCCCCCTTACTAAGTCTCGACCTCAACTGGTCTTAATGGGATGAGTCCAATTTGGTACTCAGTTCCCGACAGATATCCTCACAAGGATTGCTTGAACCTCTCAAGCCTTCTGTCTGCTCGATGCTGCCTTAGCTCCGCAGGTCAGCTCGGCTCTCTGCTTCTTGCTTCCTCTTTGTTCTGCTTCTTTGTCTCACTGTCTCCTTCTTCTTTTCCCTCTTGTTCTGTTCTCTGTCTGTGTGTGGCTTAAAGCCAATCCATCCTCTGACTATTCGCTTCCTCTTCCGCCTCTTCGGATCGCCTGCTGTTGTTCGCTTGGAATTCCCTGCCTCTGCGTCATCGCCACTATGTAACGTCTCACAAGGAAGTGGCCACTTGTCCTTTCACGAACTGCGCCAGCTCTTCCTCAAACGGTTTGGTATTTCGGTTACTTTGTGTAATGATTCATCCGCCAACTCAACAGTCAAATCGGACTTCAAACTTTTATATGCTGCAGCTTAATTCTCCCTCCAGATTCGGTTTTCCATCAAGCGCAATCTCTGCCGTTAGATTTGGAGCCCCCAGATCCTACGGTGTTCGCTCTTATCACGCGGTTGACTTGCTCGGACGTTAGCCCGCGATGAGAGCGGTTTTCTCTCTCATCCGCCAGACACACGTCATCCAACATATGGAATCGTTGGGTCCTCTGACAATTCTGCTTACCGCCCAAAACGCCTCCGATATTCCGCCGGTTTTGGAGCGCGGGACCCGCCTGTCATTTCAGCGCTTTTCCCACGGTTTTCGACTTCCCTTGTGACCGAGTGCTTGGGGCTATTCCTTCTCGAGGGGTTTTGCCCAGCGATGCGCGATTAGAAACGGCCTCCGTTTTTTGATCCGAACTTCCTAACTGCTAGTTTGCGTCCTGCGCGGTCTCCATGGGCCTCGGTCAGCGCGCTTTGACCGAGGTCCTCGTCGTTCCTTGCTGGCTACAAACTGCCACTGTCCAGAGGTCCTTCCTGATAGCTCTTTGTTCACAAGTTTTTGAGGTCTGTCATGATTTGATACAGTCATAGAACTCTGATAATTTTCCATGGATCTAATTTGGATCACCTTGGTATCTTAGGATGAACATTGTGATGCATAGTACAGCGGTTCTGTGAGACTCAGTGAAGGTGCAGCAATTGGGACAGCTGCAAGCTGGTGACACATAGGGACAGCTGCAACATGGTACAGCAGCAAGCATGAAGAATCATGGACAGCAGCAACATGGTAAAGCACGGACAACAGCAAGTACAATGGGACAGCGGTAAGCATGGTGCAGCAGTGGCACTATGTATAGCAGTGCTAAACACCGGGACAACAGCAGCATGAGGTCCAACATTGTGATGATGGGTGCATCACAGTGAGGTGCAGCATGATGACGAGATGCAGCACTATGATAGATGAAGCAGTCACCTTGGAGAATCAATTGAAGCAGCATGTCTTCAATTGATCTCATGTATCATCATCCTAGGAGATGATCTATGCTCTTATCTAGATAAGTCAAAGTGTTGACTTCTGCTGTAAATGTACTATCTCTATCTCTCTCTCTCTCTCTCTCTCTGCTGAACTATTGAAGATCATATAAGAAGAATTGACAAAGGGTTTCCCCACATTGGGGTTTGTCCCTGGCTAGCGCCACATCTTGTGTCCTCTTGTCTTGGCTTGTCTTCTGCGATTTATATTTATGTTCTATCTGCAGTTTACTTTAATGCTAATGTGATTGCTAATCTGGAAAAGATATTAAGCTAACTGTAAAAATTGAAATAAATTGCTCTAGCATAGAACATACCTAAACTTAACAATTAACAGACCAATTCACCATAATATATCAGAGACGGTTTTCCATAGAGGCCTTAAACAATTTAAATGCATGGATGGGTGCAAATAATAAAATGCAGTGTGCTAATTAAAGATGTGCTACCTGAAATTCATGGCAGCCATGTCCATATTCAAAATGTATCACTCTCGCACACAGTGTGCACAATACATATATTTCCAATTCAATTTCATATTTATGAACAGAGATGGAACACTTAGCTTTTAACCAAAAATGGTCCAAGAAGTCACACCTCATATTGTATGAGGCATCACAATGATGGGGTTCACTTGGGGGAGATACACCTTCATGGAGCCCCTTCTCTTCTTGGCATTTAATTACTTGATTGGCACATCTTGGGGGTGGACTCACTCTTCTGTGGTGGGTGGTCTGGTTGATGGTCTTCTCATGGTTGTAGATGGTACTTTCATGCCTTCAGATCACTCTATTGACATACGGATGCTTGCTATTTCATGTGTTATATTTTTCTTTGGAGCATCCAATGACTATGTATGGTGGTGCTATATTGTTGGTATATCACTAGCAAGGGGTGTTCTACATGGTCCTCTTATACTGGATGTGTGATGGTAGGCATACTTGATGATTGGATGGTATCAGTGCTTTCTTATGTCTTCTTCTCCTATGATGTCGATGTGGCAGGGTGATGCATGGTGCCTTAATGGGAGTCCCCAAGGTGATATAACATTGAGATATTAGACATCACCTAAGTTTGAGTTAGACAAGGAGGGTACTATATGTGTCCTTGATGATCTAGCCCTTCCTAAGGTTGGATGGCGTATATGATTTATTAGACCCTTGATGGTGATGTGCCCTAGACTCAAGCCTAGGTAGAGCTTTTATTTTCTTGTTATCACAATGGGGTTTTGCTAGGAGATCCAACTTATTTGCACAGTACAACACTTTGATGGATCATACTCCCTCATTGGCACACATGTTTATGGTTATTTAATCGTCCACTAACTATTTAGAGGTGGACTAGTTATATTAGAGCATTAACCTTTATGCACACATGTTGACATTGATTTAACCATTCAATGGTTAATCATTTTTATCTGGGTGAACACCTTACTTCATTTGACGTATTTTCACACTTGGAGGGGTTATTTAGAGGTTGGAGTGCTCCCCTCTATGACATAGATTTCAAGGTACTAATGCATTATTTTACCATTTTGAGAGGATGGCACACTTTTCTAGGGCACACCTCTCCTAGGTGTTTTTTCATCATCAATGCATGGTTATAACTAGTGTTTTAAAAACTGGCCGGTTTGAGCTGGTAACCAGTCAAACCGACTAGTTCATTAACCGACCGAGTCAAACCAGCAAAAAATTGGGTTTAACCCACCTCTTGGCCAAAAAATCACATAAACCGATGCTAACCAGCCAATTCACTGCCGAGGTCATGAAGGACCCACACAACGCAGTTTAGGAAGGTTTTAGGGTCTTTTGGAGGGAAAATAAGGGTTGTTTCCCTCCAAAAACACCCTCTCCAAGCCTTTAAAAGGAGCTCACCCCCCCATTTGCCTCACACATCTCATTTGGAGTTTTTGAGAGTTTGATTGGGAGCTTGGAGAGCGTTGAGTTTTTGTTGGAGTAGTGGAACAACAGAGAAGTTGAGCTAAGTAGTAGTCATCATGCCTCCAAAAGCCAAGGATACTGCATGGGCTCATTGTGATATGATTGATGGCAAAATGATCTGCAAATATTGCCAAAAATCTATTGGAGAGGGTATTAACAGGTTCAAGCAACACTTGGTTGGGATGGGAGGCCATGTAAAGCCATGTGGAGCACCAAAAGAAGTAATAGGGCATATTAGGGCAAAATACCTTCAGAAGTTTGAGACTCAAGTCACTAAACCAATAGAGAAGTTTGTGACTAAAGCAGTTGCAAAGTTTGGGAGTCGAGACTCGACCAACTAAGTTTGAACATGATGACTCATGAGAAGTTTCAAGTGATAATGCTGATCACTATTATCATATATGTAGACTTGTAGTAGGCCAATGGCCCCATAGTTTGTAGGCTTTGTTTTTGCACTCTAGAGGCCATTTAGAGCCTCATTGATTATATATTTTGTTGCTGATATGTATTGCACTTGGTGCCATTTTGATATATTCACCTTTACATGGTATATATATGAGCAAACTTTGCATATTTTGTGTCTATTGGTTTGGAATCATGGTTTTAAATCTTAAAAATAGTTTTTTTCATTAAAAATTAATTATTTAATGTAATTTTTTTAAAGACCGGTTCATTTAGACCTGACCAATCTCGGTTTGACCGGTTCCGGTTTGAAACCCAGTTTATTAGGTGGACCGGTTCAGTCACCAGTTCCGGTTTTTAAAACTATGGTTATAACTTATTTCAGCTACATTGCGTCCTCGCCTCTTTGACTCTGCATTTAAATTATTTTATTTGGAGACTAATTTGGAGTTTTCTTGAGGGGTGTGTGGCTGTTGTGTGCATTTACTTGGTCTTTTGACTATATTCGGAGCACTTCCTCAAGTGGCACACATCTGGATACTTTCTTCTTGCTATTTGTGGAGGGTTTATCTTGGAAGAGTGCACCCCTTTGATTATTTCATTCCTTTCTTGGAAGGTGAAGATATGGAGGAGGATATTTTATTATTTCATAGAGTCTTGCAGGTTGGAGGTTGTAACCACCCCATTATTTTGTCATTTTTTAGACTAGTCTCATAAAGGTGGTTACTTTGAGCATTATTTTATTGTTTTTTCACGCTTGCATCTTGGAGGGCACATGCAATGAGCTCTTCTAGGTGGACAGTGGAGCACATCCTTCCATGTCAAAGACTATTTTATGTGTATTGTTGAGCTAGAATCTTGGAGGGCTCATTGCATGTGGACCAATTTAGCATTTTGAAATGGTAAAGACTTATTTTAGTGGTGCACCCTCTATCTTTTGGAGAATATCTAGCACACTACTACATAATTTTAGATGGAGCAAGCTCTTTCGGAGAGGACAATGTCCACATACTATTTGATATGGTCAACCATTGATTGAGGGTGGATATACTACTCTATTATTATCTCATTTGATTGCATTGTCATGGAATTAGTTAGCAAATAATGCATCTTATTCTAAGAAAGAAGAAGCTCCCTCTATACACGGAGCTTTATCTCCATTTAGAAGGGTAGGGCCTTTGAGGATTGTGGAGCTCTCCCTTTAAGCTATGTTGTACATCATGTTGATAAGATTAATGGAAGATTGGAGGTATTGCTTCTAGCTTAAGTGAGGATTTATATTTGCAATTTATTCAAATGTTGTTTATTGTAGGAAACCCCTATAACTTGTTTTGAAGGCCTTGAAATGTAGTATTTACCATTTGGAGAATGTAATGTGACGACTTAATACCTCTTATGTTCATTATTGTTATATTAAGCTTGCATTTAACAAAGTAAGTTGTTGCTAGAAGTAATATAACACCACCTTCATAACTTTGTTTATAAGTACTACCCCTAGTTCTCCAAGGTTAATTTTCTGCATTAATTTTCGGAAAGCTAAGGCTGATTTGGGCCATGCATAGCAACCCTTATTTTCCTTAAATATTCTTTTACCTCTTAGATCCATACCTCTTTGACTCTATTTTGCCCAAGATTCGGAAGGCACTAGTCTTGGGGCTTCCATCACCATCTTTTTGTTCTCACACCATTAATTTTTCCATGTATACTACAACCACTTGTTTTGCTAAGGCATACTCTTCAAGCATCACCTAAAGCCCCCACTCCATAGCCTTAGCAATCCTACCTAGGTATGCCCCCCTTGTATTAGAGAAGAGCCAAACTGAAACAGGGAGTAAGAGCTACTAAGGTGACAATGGGTAACCTACCTAAGTTACACAAAGTTGGTACTTTGGTGCTTGGGAGTATACACTTTGTAGCTGCTAGTTTTTTATGTAACACAAGAAACTCATTGTGTGCAAGAAATTTAACACCCAACCACAGATATCCAGTGCTGATGCCACCCCCAAGGCAGGCTATGAAACCACCACGATGATGGCACCAAGCTACCGGCTTATAGTGCACTCAAATCAACCCAATCACCATCATGGCTGAACCAATCTGCTCACTACAAAGCACTCCAAGCACCTCATCTAGTGATAAATCAACCATGGGGCTCTTCCACTACACTGCACAACACAAAGGAAGATATTTCCTTTCTCTACTCAACAATTGATTAAGAATCTCCCACCTCTCCATTACTCTTCAGTGTAGACAAAAGTGCCCAATCTATTGATTGCCTTCTATAAATAAACTGGGAGAGTAAAACTTAGGCTCTCATGCAATCAATGAGCAGTCATATGCAGTAAGGAAAGGCTTCCTAACTCGCCTGGCCTCTATTCTCATCTACAGCCTACCTGTCTCTCATCCAACCTCTGCATTTTACTCAACATATTGCTGATTTTGGCTATTATCAAATTTAGATAATTGAGTAAACAATGGAGAACATAGCATGGACACAAGAATAGTGAGAATGAGAATGGAAATGAGATAATGATTTTCCGTGAGGCAGGAAAATAAAGGACTCTTCACACTTATGCAAATTGATTGTAATATGCCAATACTTTCATCACTACTTGAAGTAGAATTCCTCACCAACCTCTCCATGGATTCATGATAGGCTTTCCAAGTCAAAGGATGTAGATGAGTTTCATTTGGACACGTGATGGAAAAGATGTGGGTTATCAGGCTAACACTTGGCAATTGAGGGTTAGTTTCCCATAGGTACCATTTTCTCTTCCGGAATTAACATTTACATAGCTTTGAGTGCATCATGGTAAGCCTTACCACATGGTCCATAGTATAATTACCGCATCTAACTGCCTCGACATTTTCAAGTCAGGCCTTGGCCTTAAGCCCGACACTAGGAATCCATACAAGCACATTTACAACATTTAAAACGAAAGGTCATTTATTTAAGTTACACATGGCTAGACTCTCATCATTCTAACCGCGAATTTACAATTTATACATAATTTGATCCATACATTCCAGGGGTCAAAACCGGGGTATTACAAACAAGCTAAAATCACTTGTGAACTAAGAAAGCTGCAAGTCTAAAGAACACTGGAGCATAAAACTTCAGATTGAATATCAGAATTTTAGATCAGCCAAAGACCTAGACCAACCCCCCAAGTTTGAGGCACTATGTTGTTGATATTAAACACACTTTCAATTCCTTGAATTGACTCCAAATCAACAAGTTCTGTATGATGGATATCATTTGAGTTTGGTGTCCATTAAAAAACCAACAAAGTAAAGGAAATTAAGGCATATATTATTCAAAACTTGCAAAGCATTTTGAGAATCGAAACATAGTAGATAATAATTGGATAGATAGATAGATAGATATAGTTGAAGAGTAACCATTCTAAAAAATTGAGACCAGATTGAAAAAAAACCTATACATCATTCTTTCACTTCCACTTCCCCAAATAATGTTTAGAGCTACAAGATAGAATGCAAGTATAAACAATATTTGCTGTACAATGTAGCCCAGTTCATGAATTCCCGAGCAATCCTCGTCTATGTAACTTACCAACCCGAGCTCACTTTCAGGGTTGCACAGTAACATGAATTTACATAAGGCAAAAAATGGATTAAGCGAAATCCATCCAAAATGAGAAAAGATTAAGCAGATTCACTGTTTGACAAGAGCTATAATTGTCTGAGGAAATACCGAAAATAAAAATTAAAAACAAAATAACACTCTTTATGTTAAACTGCCTAGACAGAATATAAGGTAAAACACATGGAAGTTCTGTTAACCATGGTCATTGTCAACTGTGCTGTAGTGGCTGTGAAATTCCTCAAACTGGTGGAATGTTTGAAAAGGAGAACCCTTTGTAACCCTTGTAAGCATAGTATGCAAGCCTGGTGTAATAAAACCCGGGGATAAATAGCATGCCTCCAAGTATTGCAAAAAAAATTCCTGCACCAAAAGTGAAAAATTAAGTGATCAGGCAAAAGTAAGTAAAACAACACAAAACAATTTAATTGTTTTCTTCCAAACATGTAATACATCACTGGAATTTTGTTTATTATATTAAAGACATGATCCTGCGAGGTCTCTCATCTACTCTGGCCACAGACTATACAGTGGCAATCCATTGGCTAACAAAAGCATCATTAGGACAAAGCTATTTCTCACCAATACCTAATTTTGACTGTCTTAATAAGAACTATAATCATCAAATGAATAAAAATTTTGAACTAAATATTGCCCATTTTCTAAGTGTCGCCCACAATCACACGACTTGAAAAACTTGACAAAAGTGTGAGTAGGAGTTGTTAGGATATTCCGACACATAGGATATAGTTAAGTTCAACTTGGTCTAGTATAGAGTTAGGTTAGAGTTAGGTAAAGTGTGTTTCTTTACCGTTGTACATTTTGTAACTTACAATCCGACGGTCACGATATGTAGTGATCCGACGGTTCACTCTCACCTCGGTATTACCGACACTTGATCCGTGGCTTGACCCCGATTGGTCCATGAGTTCTATTTAAAGCGCATGGAGGGTCATTGTTCGGGTAATCCGTGCATGAGAGAAGCTTATGTAAATTTTCATTCTTTGATTAATAAATTGCCTGTAGTACCCACGTTGGGACAGGCCGTGGACTGTTTCCCTCCTTGCACTTTGAGGGTTTTAACCACGTCAAAAATACTGGTGTATTGATTTGAGATCTGGTTGTGAGCGGTGTCCTTTTGGTGTTCTTTCTGAGGAACTTACCCTGTAAATTCCTACAGGAGTATGGGTCAGCCTCAAGCTAAAACTAGGCAAAACAACATTAAATAAATGTTGCAAACATCGGCATCAAAATAAAATTGGCAAGGATCTAGAAAACCAAAAAATCCTAAAAATCGAGAAAATATCAGTAAAAATTGGCAAACAACGGCAGATTTAAGATACCACTGAAATATCGATAAAAAACAGCAAACATCGACTAGGCCAAAAAATTGCGATTTTGCGATTTTTTTCACAATAAAATAGGGATGTTTGCAACACTGCATTAAATTTTAAAGAAAGAAATAGTTCTCAGACTGCCAAGCCTTTTTCCATTTTTCAATTACTCGATGACTACTCACGAGTGCAAGTAATACTCATCAAGTTGATGCCAACTACTACTTGAACTCCCAAGTTGTTGCCAAGTTGAATCAACACAGCTTATTTCAGTCCTGAGCAGCGTTGATGTGCTGAGTACAGGTAAGACAAAAAAATTGAGGGATATTTCTGACCAAAATGGCTCCCAACATCTTAAAAATTAAATTCAGTATCAACACATTCTCTCTATAATATATTAAATTCTTAACCATTATAACGCATGTTAGCACCTAAGTTACTGGACATGTTTCCTGTTCAACGTATTTAAAATGTCATATGAGAGTTTGCTAACACCAAACTCACAATGCCTACAAATGCTGCAGATATGGGCATCTACAATCAAAAGGGATGTGAAAGCCAAAAGGATTATCTTGGATGCGGTGAAAGATCATGTGATTCCTCACCTATTTGAGAAAAATACACCAAGGGAGATGTGTGACGCTTTGACGAAGTTATACCAAAGCAATAATACTAACAGGGAGATGGTGTTGAGAGAAAAGCTCGGGAACACCAAGTTGACCAAATCAGATACAATAACTCCTTATCTCACCAAGATCAAACAAGTTCATGATGAGTTGGCCACAGTTGGGCAGTTCATGACAAATGGGGAGATGGTAAGGACAACCCTAACTGGCTTCACCAAACCATGGGCTCCTTTCATCAAGGGCATCATGACACAAGAGAAACTTCCTCGAGGAATCTCTATCAGGAACCCAGCACAAGAGTGATGATGAGAATCTTTCTCTTGTCAATCAAGCAATGAAGAGCAAAGGAAAATGTTCAAGCAACAGGAGTGAGAAGTTAGCCTCACATCCGAAAAAGGACTTGACTAAGGTCAAGTGTTTTGTATGTCATAAAACAAGACACCATGCTTCACAGTCTCCAAAGAGAAAGAAGGGCAGAAAAGGTACACAGTCAACAATAGTTGCATTAATAGAAGCTCAGGTCGAAGAGTTTGCTAGGATGTTTGAAATTGAATTCTCCCTTGTTTCCTACCTTTCCTCGAGCACCATATCAATTGGTGCATGGTTACTAGAAGGGGGTTGGAACAGTAATATTCTAGCTCAAGTTAGGAGACAGGTTGGAAATGAAGGACGTGCTCTAGGTACAAAAACTCAAGTGGAGTTTGCTCTCAGTCTCAATGATAGAAAAGGAGGGCTTTGGTGTAACATTCTAGGATAGACAAGCACTGATCAAACCCTCAAGATCTAGCTCAAACAATGGCCACATCATTGGAGTTCGAGCGAGCAACCTGTATAGCCAAAAGGGCCATCGTATTAAACCAATGGCAAGAAGCAGAACAATGACAGAGAACAAGGAGCGAGAAGCTCCAAAGGTTGGGCAGTTCAAAGGGAGTCAACCTTCAGGTTCAGGTGGGGAGGAGGAGTCAACAGAGCCTTCCAAGTCCATCAAGAAGGTCTCTTAGTATGAGACGACCTTACAAGATGTTCAAGAGCAAGAGGCTTCTAGGAACAAGCCCAAAGGGAGCAGGTCATCGCGGATGATTCCAAACCAGGTGGCAAGAAAGGCTACTAGTTCAGAGAGAGCAGCTATGGTAACCAATGCAATTCCAAGATCGGAGCCAATTCTAGGTGGTAGAAGCGTCGATGTTTGTAGCTCGGGCGGGTACTTCTACACAAGCCTAAGTTCGTAAGCATGCAAAAGTCACCCAAAGTCTCCTTAAGACACTTGCTCAAGTATGAGTAAGTTGCTATTGTAACTTAGCCTAAGTCTAACTTAGGAAAAGCACATAATTAATTATGTTGGCTATTGAGCTAAAGAAACTTAGGAAAAGTAAAGTATTTACTTTAGTGATTATGTTTTAATCTCAACCGTTGATCTCAAGTGAGGCGAGATCTAATATCAGTCGTCAATCACTTTGGAGATTAGGGTTAGGGATTTAACACAATGTAAAGTTATAAAACCAAGGCTAAGGAGAGGAAAACCGCACAGGAGAGGAAAGATGCACCATACAACGACACCAGCCATTTAGAGAGGGATTTTCTCAAGTGAGAAGTGTGATACTCAAGTGTGTCGAGTCTGAGGAAGGTGCTAGGGTGAAACATAGGAGATCCAAACCAACCAAGGAGATCAAGGATAGATCTAGGGCCTAATCAGTTGGATCATATACAGGGTATGTTGTAACTATAAATTTCTCAGTTGGGCAATTATCCCAAGACGGGAGCCCAAGTAAGTTCTAATTAAATGAAGAACTTATTTGATTGGGCAGAGTTTGTATGCGTCACATGTGATTGAAAATGGTTGTATTTTGCTTCTGCTAAATATTTATCTAAAAACTTAGTTGTGCTTTTATTCGATAGATCTGTAATTTGCTAGGTTAGTAAAGTGTCAAGTGCTAGTTTCAAGAAATTAACAAGGCTTTGGGGGGTTGCAACATTTCCATTCGATTCTCTCATGTATAAGGGTATGGAACTAGCATCAGTTTAGTTAAATGAATGATAAAGGAGAAAGTCACTTTTACTTAAATTTTCAACATTACCAGTAATGGTTTTGGGATTTTGAGAGTGGCTCCAACCTTTTTGGATTTCATACGAAGAAAGTAGAAATTTAGATTCCACTCAAAATCCAACAAGTTTAATAATTTTCAAGATTTCAAGATTTGGGGGATTGCAACTTTTCCATTTGATTTTGTCATGTATGAGGGTATGGAACTAGCATTTAATCAAGAGCACCAGGCCCTTTATATATATCTTGATGTTGGTGGCATTGATTGTTGAACTCCTCAATCATGATCCTAGTAAAAATGTACCCATCACTCAAACAAAATCTTGATTCGACATGTTAGGTTTTTCCTATTTTATTTTAATGTTCAAAGGGTGATATTGTTGATGAAGACACCAATATAGGCAATGATTTTGAAGATATGTAGTTATTTGTTGTAGCATGATTTTTTTGGACTCTATAGACCATTTAGAGCCTCTTTGTTGATGTATTTTTGGTTCAAAGATGGATTGCACTCAGTGGTACTTTGGTTATATGCACTAGTTGTATGATTGAATTTGTATTATCACACTGTAAAATTGTAAATGTTTTAGTTTCTAAATTCTAAAGAGATTTGAATCTTTGTTATATTTCATTTTTGTAGGTGTAATGATTCATGTCCTATTTTCGGGGTTGCCACATCTCGTGTCGGACACTTGTATTTCCATGTCCTTTGTGTCCTCTATCACTATGTTAGGTGACTTAGGTTAGCGCACTCAAATTGCATTTATTCAAAATCCAATAAGAGTGCCTATCTTATTTTGTTTGTGGGTACATTACAAGATGGATCAGTTGCTTGGTTCATCAATGCAACATCGATAGTTTGTGAGTGCCTTTCAAACTTGGCACATAATTGCATATTTCGTTATCCTAAGGTTATTGGTAGGATATATACTTGAGTAGGTCACACTTATATAGAAGTACATATGATGGGCAAGGTGTTTCAGTGGAGCAATGGCCCCATACTTGCAAGTTCAACACAGTGTTCAGAGTGAGTATGAGAAGTTGAGGACCCCCAAAAGGTATGACTAGGTTGGTTCTTGCAATCTTATCTCTTTTCGAGATCTGATCATAGTTGTGAATACACTTTGGGAGATGTGCATGGAGTTCATATTTCAAGCAAGTCTGAGAGATTGTTATTTTTAGCAATTCTCAACTTTAGTTAGATTGACGACATAATTACATATTTGAGTACCCCATTAGGTGAATTGCATATGGTTCCAATTTCAAATAATTCTAAGTGCATAGATTTTGATCTATTTTTGCAGTGTTATTTTAGCAAGAACACTGGGTTTTTGGATAGTTGGTATGGCATACAACATCAACATCAAATTTCAAGCCATTCTAAGAAGTTTGAACTTTCAGGGACTAGTTGTGTTTTGGCATGGTTGAGAAGGTACTTCATGGGCCTACATGGAATTTACTTGCTATTTTGGGGCATTAAAAGCTTGAGAGATCTTCATTTGACCTTAATTGGTGTGTGCCCCACTTTGAAGCTCCTAATTGTTAAAATTGGCAACTAGGGCCAAATTCCACTTCGAACAGCTCAGTTAAAGAAGATAATTATGGCATCAGATTCCTCTCTTCGAGAGGACCAAAATCAATCTAAAGATCGTCAAATTTGGATAAGTAGAAGTGGGTTTTTGAATTTATTCTTTTACACAAAAATTATCAAAGTCGGCCTTATCTCTATGTCGACTCACCAAGTCCAATAGACACGTCTCTTGACCTCTATCAAATTGTATATATAGAAGAGCTTTCTCCCTCATTTCACACGCATCAACTTGCTTGGATAAGGTCTAAGGCAGCCGAGGTCTTGATGGAGGTTGATGGACTATTTGTTTCTGGGTTAAGGGTTAAGATTCTTCATGATAGTCACTCACAGGTCTGGATGGATTAGTATGGGAACTTTGCTAGCCCGAGTTATGTAGCAAAAAGGGAAGTCGGGGTTGTTTGGAGTAAGTGTGTGTCTTCTCAGGTCTGAGTTTGAAGCAAATACTGCAGCGTTGAATGAGGATTGATCTCACAATAAACCTTGAAGCAGGCCACACTTATCTAGGCCACTTCCAGCCAGACCAATCTTTGTTCAAAAGGTTGAGTATCTTCTAAAGGAAGGCCGCAGTCTATTATGTTTGATCAGCAAGTTGTATGGTCCATTTTTGAATCTTAGAAGAAGGTTAAGGGGCATCTAATTGTTGCAAGATTTGTTTGAAGGAAGGTCGCAGTTCATGGAAGGTCTATCGAGTATGAAAAGGGTGCTGTAGTTGACTATGCTTGTGCCCTAACTAGTATTTAGAACTACAGAGTAGAAGACTCCAGCCCTTGGTGCCAGAGTTGCCATTTGATTGAGTCATCTTCATGTTTAAGGGCTTTGATATAGGATCTTCAACTTGGCAAGTCAGTATTGACTTTAAATCATTGTACTCTTTCTCTCTCTGTGCTGAACATTTGATGATTAATAATAAGAAGATTTGATCAAGGGTTTTCCCCATCTTGGGGTTTTTCCCTGGCTTGTGCCATATTCTTGTGTTCTTCTGTCTTGGCTTGTCTTCAGCATTTATCATGTATGTTCTTTCATTAGTTACTATATGTGATTGTTAATGGATTAATGGACAAATGGATGGATGAAGTAACTAACTGAAGCAAAGAACATAATTAACACTAATCCCCTTCATTGAGCCTCATCCACTGCTATTTTGACTTAATCCTACTCACCCCCCTCTTAGAGCCACTTATTAAGTGCTTTATTTAGCATTAATGGTGGTAACCATGTTTGAAAAGGTTAACATTGGAACATATATGAGAGCGCATGACTTGGGAATATTTCCTTGCACAATCATGAAAGCTTGAAATATTGTTCTTAGGGAGAAGGTTGAGTGCCCTATTTAGGGTGCTACTTCTTATGTGTACAGCTCTTTTATTCCTATAATAACCTAGCCAACCATACTATGTTTCATCTTCATTTATTCCCATAATTTAAGGCTTACCTTTAGGAGATTCTCTCCTTAGGAAATTTGAAGGGCCTATTTTAGGCATGAAAAAGTACAGTAAAAGAAGAAATTAGCTATATACAAGTCTATTTTCTCTTGCAAGTGGCTATTATGGAATGAGGATGAACTTTTGGAGTTTCATCATACACATGCTATTTTGTCTCAAAAGAACTCTATTCTTGGAGAATACTATTCTTACCTCTCTTCTATTTCTATCTATCCTCTGTTCTTACAATCTCCTTCTAGACATTGTAAAAGAACTAAAGAGGCAAATGATCTTATTTTTGTGAGTGATTGAAGCACTAAAGCATATTGATTATTTCCTTGTCATTGCTTATTCTTTTCTTGAAAGAGTGACATTAAGAGCTAGCATTGAAAGCACTTTGATAGTTGGAATTGAGTTTGCAACATCGTGCTTGTATATATCATATTTTGCAAAAGTAAATCACATATCTTGGAGAATTCTTTTGTGTCCAGACCTATCAAAGATCTTGTTCATCCTACAACCCCTTGGTAGTAAAGACAATCAAGTTTCTTTTGGTGATTCTCTCTTGTTTTCTGTAATTTTCATAGATTTTACTTGCTTCATCTTGATAGAATTTATGTAGTAGAAATAAAATAATTCTGTCCTCCATATGTGTTTCTTCTCTTCATCTTGTTGATGATAATATTTTGAACAAGTGCTTCTACATTGTATTGGTGTCTAGCACGCATAAGTTGTCAGAGTTGCCACTTTAGGTGCTTGCTTGGGATGAGTAAGTGTTATTATGATTTCTTTCCTAAGCCTAACTTAGGAAAAGTACAATAATTAAGTAATTATTGTGGACTATTAAGCCAAGTTTCTAAGGATAAATAATTTAATTATTTAAGTGACTTGGATCTAATCTCAACCATTTATCTCAAGTGAGGCTTAGGATCTAATCCTAGCCATTGATCACTTAGGAGATTAAGGGTTAGGGATTTTGGCTTAATGAAATTATAAAATAAGTCTAAGGGAGAGGTGAAGACACATTGTAATTGAGGAAGTGATTTTCTCAAGGAATGAGAGGTTCAGTGACTAAAGAGAAGAAGGTGTGCAACAACGGTTTTCTAGAAGGGGAATTTGTGAAGGTCGAGCTTGAGGAGAGAGAGGCAGAGACTTGGAGGAGAGAGACCAACATTCTTGTGCAAGCTGAGACTATGGGTGACGACCAAGTTTTCCAGCTAGGTTGCATGGAGGCAAAGTTTTAGCTAAAGGGCTAAGACTTCCATTGAACAGGTTGTACAACTAGGAGGGCTGAAATTTGCAAGTAGAGACCAAGATTTTCCAAGGCTGATTTATCTTCCAAAGCAACCAATTTCCAAGGGTCGAATTTCCCATAGCTCGAAAATCTAGAGGGTCATTTCCAAGTTCAATTTATTGTTGTAATTTTCTATGTATTTCTCTATGAGTCAAGGCCCTAATTTTCCAAATTAATTAAAGTGAAGGAATATTTGTTGGGCAGAAAATATTTGTTGACTGGTGGTTGATTTTCCTATCAATTTCAACTACATAATATTTATTGTGAAGTTAAATACACTAATTTTTTTATTTTCCAACAACTTCAAAATTATTTGAGCATAAATAAATTTCTAGGTATAAAACTCCACTTCTTCGTCACTATCTTTGACTGGCTCAGGCTATTTCTGAGGTTTAACATGCTTCTTGTCTCATTTCTTCTTTCTTCTCACTTCCTTAGTCGGATTATTTCTAGGGGATCTTCGTTGTTTCTATGGTGATGGTGTTGTGATTGATTCTATTGTGGGGAAAAAATGAATCAGAGTTGGTATTAAAAGTTAACACATCTTCCCACCTCCATAAGGCACTCGCTGAATTGTTTGTCATTTAATTATTCACCCAAGGAAGGCAGACTATGATGTTATCTTGAAACTCCAAAAATTGCTCAACATAGGACAAAATCTTTGAGCCCAGGCTTGTTAAAAGTGAGGTCCATGTGACCTAAATGTATAATATATAGATATCTTCTCTCATGGTTTGATTCAATACCTTTTGAGTCGACAAGAGATGGTTTGATGCATCAAGAGAGAATATAATGGAGGAAGACACTTTGGGACACTCAGCCACTAGAGAAGCATAGATGCCTCTAAGAACCAACCTCAAGCACATTCAAGGGGGATTCCTGACGAGAGCCTATGAGGAGCAAAGAGCAAGATAGGTGTAACTCTCTCTCTTGATGGTAAAGTCTCTGAAAGATCTGACTCTATGAAGGAAAGAAACCAAACAGAAAGACCTCAAGGCAAAATGGATAAACACTAGACTCTACGTAAATAACGGGTTGTGGAACTATCTGATTACAACAGAGGATGCATCTAAGAAGCGGGACATGGATCTTCTCAATAAATTGGAAAACAAAAAACTTGGTCAAGTTGTGAGTATGGACACAATGTCATTCATATGGAAGCCAGACCTCCTTAAGACTTAACCCAATTACAAATGAATGGTTATTTTATGCAAGACACACCCAACAAAATAGTCTAAGAGGGTTTCCTCTATAAAGGCATCACAAAGAGTTATATACATTCACAAGAATATCAATAAGAATTTCATCTAGGTCAAGGCCAAAAATTACCTTAAAGAAAATTCCAACACTCCTTGGGAGGTACCATTCAAAAACCCATCAAAACCCTTGGGGGCGTCTAAGATTACAAGAGCATTTTCAGGTGACAAGTCTGCCATAATATGCTCCACTAGTTCCTTATGATAAAATTCATAGCTTGTTAGCGCCAACAAGGCTAGCAATCAAGGCTTGATACAAATCATCTAATAATAGTGACCAAATCCTTTACATCCATATTGAAGTCCACTAGCTCTTTTCATTATGACCTTGCATGCTCCCTAATCTGTAATTGCTTAACCTATGGCCTGGTCGATTCACCAACCCATCACTTAATTACTTTTGTGGAATTAAATGTTATTCCATGTTCCTTGTGCATTGAATTTGAATGTCATTTACTTGCAAATTGTAATTTAAATGTATAAAACAACATTTAAGAAATCAATTATATACATATTAATAATAAAAAGATCTTACCTTGGAAACCCAAATGGGATAACGAGCAAATAATGGCCTTTATCAACTCTTCATTGATCCATGAATTAAATGCAAGGGACCACACTCTGTGCTCTTACTCTCCTTCTACATTTGAAAGGTATAGCACCAATTGTCTTCATTCCACTCAAGCCAAACCTATATGATGTATTACATATTCTAGATCAAATTCATCTACTATTGCCATCTCTGCATTCTTGTAAATTGACCAACTTTGTTTTGCTCTAGGTCATATTCTCAATGAGATTGTTACATGTCCAATCTACTCATGGTTATTCGTGCTCAAGATGTGGACAAACTCAATGTTTGAGCCTTTTCTCACCATCTTCATAATTGTCCTCTATTCATGGAGACAAGTTCGTTGAGTTCACCCTAATGGGGTTGAAAACGACTAAGCCAAACCGCACTAGCATGGATCTCCAAGTCATTGAAGAGCCATCCAAAGGAGGTGCTCCAGCCAAGACGTCAACAAGGATTTAGTCAGCAGCGTTAATGTTAAGCATGTCAAGGAGCAAGGTGGTGGAGCACATGGCTCCGATATTAAATTTCCACACACACTCTCTGCCCTTGAGCCATCACTCGCTCTAGGGAATTTACTCTGAGCAATCAATTATGAAGATAGTCATTCATTGCGATAAGAATTATGCCAGGGGATTGGGAATGTTTGCAATCTATATAACAATGTCGTTATTCGCGAAAAGTCTTGCCTCGGCTCTCTCCTGTACATTTAGCATTCCAAAAGGAAACAACAGTGTGAAAGCTAGTCTAATCAAACATCGAGTTGAAGGACTAGGCCCTCCTAGCCTAATCCTTTGGTCTCTAAGGACTTTTCTCACCTCCCCTAATCAACTTCCTCCTGCTTAGCTTATCGATCAGCCTCGCCACAAGGGGAACCTGGTAAAACAATTGTTATCTTTGCACTTTCAATTAAACATTGCTCAGGTTTATAGCTCTGGTTCTATTTAGTCTCTCCTTTCCATAAGTCTCTAGTTATCTCTAGCACTTTGGGGACTTTTGGTTGGTGGCTTGGCTTTGGTCCTTTCAGTAGGCGTTGGTCTTTCAGCTTTTCTTTCCCTTTTCGTAGCTCTCCCTACTCTCTTCTCGCTCTCTAATGCAGGCCTTCATTGATCCGAGATCTTTTCTTCGGTGATGTTAAACGAAATTTCTTAAAGAGCATGCAAATACCATAAATGCAACATCCATGAAGAACCAACACTAAAAGAAGGCAATATAGACAATGCACCAAAATTTGTTAACAAAGTTCACTCACATTGTGTGAGCTATGTCTCCAGGCCCAACTTCAAGTGGAGAGGCCTCTTTATTTTGTCAGCAAAATAATGGCAAATACATGGCAAAATAAATGGCAATACCTCACATTTGGGGATGACCCAAAACTCTGTTGCTCGAATCCCAATTTTCACTGCACCAACGGATTCATCTCGAAATTTCATGAAAAATGACTATAAACTTCATATGATTTTGTCACATTCACCTTTGGACCCCTTGGGGAATCTTCAAGACTGCCACAACAGATCAGAATAATCCTATAAAATATACCCTGGGAATCTTCCTTGAAATTTGTGCCTGCCAAGGTGTGAGTCCCCTCGACACTGAGTTTTGTGGCTCTCCGTCCCACCATCCACTCGTCAATCCCCCTCCAAATGCAAAGGTAAGGTAGATGTATACGTGGGACGGAGATTACAAATGCCCCACTTGGGGCGCGTTGGTTGGCATATAGTGGTGAGTTCGTTGTGGTTGGCGAGGTCTCAAGGTCAAAGTGGAACCCCGTCGTGTTATTTTAATTGGGATTATTGTTGAATGGTCATAACCATGTATAGTTGTAGCTTTGGTGGGATCGCCAAAATGGTGGCCCGCCAACCAACTCCGCCAAAATTTGTTGATTCCGCTATTGACCTATGCCACGCGTTGGCCAGGCCTATTTGGCTGCCAGTTGGGTGCCACATGGCCCCATCCCATTGGCCCATGTTTGTGCTCAGTCACCCCTGTCCTTGCCACATCAACCACACCAAGATGCCACATGGCGTGTCTGTGTTGACAAATGGCGCTCCCTCAGGGGTGCCACACAGCACCTCCTGGTTGTGTCATATAGCTCTGTCACTGCCTTCTTTTTTGCTCGTTTACTTTTTCATACGGACTCGGATTGAGGCGTCATTCAGGACATTGGAATCGTCTTAACGAGATCTCTAACTTGGTGTTGGCTTCGCTGAGATTTGAGGACTTCAAATTTTGAGCCCTGTTGGATCCTCCAGGATCATCCGTTCGCCTTTCCTTTAGCTTCTTCCCAATCAGTGGTTCCTATATTTGTAGTGATTTTCTTCACTCTTCAGCGATGCCCAAGGAACGAGCTCACTTGAGGAGAGGTGGGGAGGGGGGGCGTGCGTAGGCAAGTCACTTTTGCACCCACACCAAGCTCAAGCATCAGCAAAAAGATTCCAAGACACGTTCCCTTGGCAATGCAGGGGGGCTAATCAGACATGAAGCACGAATTAGTTGACAAGCAGCAAGAACTGTCAAACTTCAAAGTCTTGGCAAAGGTTGGAAATTGGGTGCAAGATTTGGGCACTCCCAGAGAAAGAAGAAACTAGTACTTACACACGGTCGATCTGTACTAGCACATCAATAATTTGCTCAAGAAGGTCCTATTCGATCAAAGTGAAACTAGAGATGAGCTCCTCCTCAAGGAGGAGGAGTTCCATTTGTTGTGTCAGATTATGGATGGGCAGCTGCAACGACTAGAAAAGGCTTTGCTCCGGAACAAAGCACACCCTCCCTCCTACCAATCCACAGCCTCCCACTCCTGTGGGCTAGTGTGCATGATATCCACATGGTGATATGCCACCAGTAGTAAGCTCAGAAGTTCTATCTGGTTTTTAGTTTTTCTTGCATGTTAAATGTTTTATCTCAAACAATATGGCTCTCATAGCCTCATTTTGCAACATTGTACTCAAGGAGCATGGTCATTCCTAGCTTTTCTATGGCTTTTTTTGATACATTTTAGCTTCATCTCTTATCAAACTTCTTTTGGCAAGCCAAACCTAATCAAGACGCCTATATGTATTATGCATTGTACATATTTTTCAGTATAACATAAAATATTGAGCTTACAAAAACATAGTTTGTTGAGTTCAAAAACCCATTCACTGGGTCCAAAAGCACTCAGCCTCAATACCCTTTCTTACTTTCTACATGAAGGCCCAACTATCTTTAGGCTATCTCCAATTCTCCTTCTCATCTAAGCTTTCACCTCCCTCCATCCCCTTCCTCTTGTCTCAAGCTTGCCCCTTTATTGCCTCTCCCTGCATTCCTCTTCCTCGTGGAAGGAAAGAGTCTCTAGAATCCCTTACAATTGTCTCCTGGTGACCTTCCCAAATGCTCCCAAATACCACTAACGAAACCCCATGATTATAATTGTCTCCTCTAAATTCCCAATAGAGGTCAATCCAAACCTTTTCCATAAGGATTACAAGGCACTCACATGGATGACATGTGGCATTGTTTGCTACATCAAATAGACGTTAGTTGCAAAGCACAAATGTCATCAGTATGAGTAGCGACATTCCTACCAAGTACATCTTTAACTTTTTTTCTTGGGGTTCCACAAACCTAGCTTGTGCTTGCATTTTCTGGTGTGAAGTGTGAAGTTAAAGCCCTCTCTAATTACTTGTGATACCTCTACTATGCTTTATCCTCCTCATGGGTTGGAACTCAACTACAAAGTGTGGAGGTAGGCACCCCTCCAACTCCTCTTCTCTCCTTCGCATTGCAGCAACCTCTGCATGGGTCCGTTGGTCAAGCTCCACATGTCCCTTTTGCCTTAGCCTTTTCCACATACTTTTTTGCGGTACCACTCCAGCTCCTCCAATCTTTCGCATGAATAAGCTTTCTAAGGCATTGCTTGCCTTAGCCATTTGCTAAGGCTAACAGACTGCTGCTAAGGTTTCCGAGAAGGGTTAAGGCCATTAAACCTGTAAATATGGTAACTTTTGCATGTTGACTCAACCAAATGTTCAAGGGTTAAGGCCATTAAACCTGTAAATATGGTAACTTTTGCATGTTGACTCAACCAAATGTTCATGTGAAACTGGATCGAATACCTCCATGAGTCACTCTTTGTGTCCTGCTTCACAAGGATGTTCTTTACTTCTAGGCTGTGGGTTTATCCTCACTTTTACAATTATTCTGCATTGTAAGCAGTCATTATTTGAGTGTTACTTGTGGATGTATCCGTACCAAGTGATATCCAAAAAAAACTCAATTCTTTCCCTATTTTAATTTAGTAGTATTACGCACCCCATCTCTTCCACCCAACAACCTGTAGAGCACCCCTCACTCGATGCAATAATTCTTTCTTTTAGTCTCTCTAAGATCCAAGAAAATTACCTATCAACAAAAACTGATTCTTAGACAATTAACGTTTCTGTGTCGAAATACCCACCATGTCATAAAATCTTTCATTCTTTAAACATTTCCCCACCAAGAAGCATTTTAACAAACAATGAGCTAAGCATTCAAGACTTATACCCAACTCTCGAACATAAGAACTCTAATCGCACTTAAACAGAGCAGCCATAACTGAGGATTTAATTTTTTCCCTTCTTTCTTTCTTTGATTTTTTTTTTTCTTACACCAAAATGGAAAGGGATAACATACGAAATTCACGCCTCACTCCACAATTAGAGTTCAGCTCCATGAAAACAAGGGTTTCCAGAAACAAATTGTGCAGATACATGCAAAACAGAGCAGAGATTACTCACCGTGGCCCCGATCGCCCCCGATCTTATTGTACATCATGATGAAGCCTACGATGATGCCGACGGTGCCGAATACCAAAAGCGCCACGGCCAGGGAAATTTCTTTAATGGGAGGACTGTTGTGTACAGCGTAAGAGCCCGCTGAATCGTCCTCTGTGATGGAAAACGCGTGATCTACATACGCCATGAATTCTGAATCAAACCCTCG
Source organism: Pinus tabuliformis (assembly GCA_031772625.1). NCBI lineage: Eukaryota > Viridiplantae > Streptophyta > Pinopsida > Pinales > Pinaceae > Pinus > Pinus tabuliformis. The sequence goes on from CM062820.1 coordinate 1,601,989,485, forward strand.
CAGCTTTAAATTCAAATCCTTGCAGCTCCAAATGTGCCTGTCCTTTATGTCATATGTTCATGTATTTCAAGGCCTGCGACTAATTCTGCATAACAATTGGCCAATGGGGTTTTCGAAAACGATGAGACGCTGACTAGAAGCTTTGTCCCTGTTCAAGAATTTCTCGAAACTATAATGTCAGAGAATGTATATAATATCTAGAACAACATCTAGACAAGATATTCGCGACTTAACAAATACTCAATCGCTACACCACGTGAATCTCTAATGACGTGTTTGTTTGTGTTTACCATAATGTTTGTAGAAATTTGCGCTCCTCTCTCTAATGACGTGCCTGTTTGTTATTGGGTTTACAGGTTTTGAGAAATTTTAACAGGGTGGATTAAGGTTAATTATGGTGAAATAAATATTTTATTTATTTTATAAATAATAATAATATATTTTAAATAAAATTATATTTTTGAAAGTTGAAATAAAATCAGCCGTTTTATGGATTATTAGCAGATAATTTTAGGTGGCGCAGTTTTCTTTAAATAACAGCTAGTCAATAATGGTTGTCTTCATTGTTGGTTTAACCACTATAGGTTTTCTCATTATGTAAAAAAAATTAGAGGGTTGATTTCTAAGATTGTTAAAAGGGTAATATCTAATTTTATATATGAAATTAAATGTTATTAAAAAAGATATAATTTTATTAATCAAGGATATAGGTTTTTTTTTAATATTAATTAGATTGTTATTTTTTGTATTCTAAAGTAAGAGTTAAAAATGCTTCTAATTCGTTAAGGACTGGTTTTCATTGGATATAATATAATAATGTAATGGCCCAACCTATGGGGTGTAGATTAGTTGGTTTGAGTGGGGGGTTAGTACCCATCAAGTCTCAACTTCAAATCTCATGGGGAGGGGTTGAGGATGGATATCACTTTTGGGGGAATTAAACTATCTAAAGTGGTGTTCACAATCCTAGTGATAGCATCCCACTAGTGGGTGGATTATTTTTCCATCTTCACACAACCCTAGTGATAGCATCCCACTAGTGGGTAGATTGTTCTTCCATTCAATATATGGGTTGGCCCTGACCTAGGCTCACAGTCCTAATGATAGCATCCCACTAGTGGATAGATCATTCTTCTATCTTTGCATAATCCTAGTGATAGCATCCCACTAGCATATAGATCGTTATTTCATCCAACGAGCATCCCACTAGTGGGTAGATTGTTCTCCCATTTGCGCACAATCCTATTTATGACATCCCACTAGTAGGTAGATCATTCTTCCATCTTCACACAATTCCAGTTATAGCATCCCAGTAGTAGGTAGATTGTTCTTCCATCTTCGCACAATCCTAGTGATAACATCCAATAGTGGGTAGATCATTATTCCATCCAATGAGTTTGGCCCATCTTAGGCTTGATCTAGTTAAAAATAAAATAAGGCAATGGCTCAAGACCTAGAGGTTTCTAGGAGTAAAATTCTACGAACCACCAAGAAGTCATTTTAGGTGGGGGCAAACCACCACCAACAACTCATTTTAGAAGGTATGTTTTTTCTTGAATAGTTGTGATGAAGAGAAAGAAAATAAATAAGAGAAACAAAAATAAAGAAGAATCAATCATTTACAGTCCCACATCTACACCTCTTACTTGGTCATCAGATCTATATGTCCAAGAACTGATGAAGGTTAGGACGAGGCTAGAGATTTTGGAAGCCAAAGAACAAGAAAGGGGCCGCAAAATTTCAGAGATCACAATTGCAAACCGATATCTAATGGAAAGCAATAGAATTTTAAAAGAACATGTAACAATGTTGCAAGAGGCTCTAGAGACAAGAAAACAAGAATGGCAAAGCATGAAAGAATTAATAACAACAATAGGGATGTGATAATTTCTAAACAAACTCAGGTAGATACACAAGTATCTCAGCAAACAGACATTTCCAAAGAGAAGGCAAAAAGGAACAGTGGGAAAGATAGTCCAAAAGAAATCAAAGTTAGAGTTGAAGACGCTAATGGTTACATAAGGACAGAGGAAGAAGAAGATGCAAGTGCTCGTAGAGCACAGTAAATAGAACACAAAGAAAGACAAGACAGGAAAACAAACTTTATTATCAGGGGAATAAGAGATTATGGGAAGAATAAAAATACTCTCAATTTGACAAGAGACTTTCTGAAAGAGAAACTACATTGGAAAGGGAAAATTTGCCAAGCAAGGAGGGTTGGGAGGATATGTGAAGAGAGGCCTCGACCCATAAAAGTCACCATGGCAAGTGTACAAGACAAACACCAGCTTTTGGGCAAAAAGAAACTCTTGAAAGGCTCACACTTCTTCCTCGATGAAGATTTAACCAAAAACAACAAGAGGAGAGAAGGGACGAAGTGGAAAAAATTAGAACAGCAAGAAATGAAGGGAAAAGGGCATGGTTGTACAATGGTAAAGTCGTTATTGCAGTGTTTGGGCCTCCGGGAAAAATAGGGCAGCAAGCTGGCAGTAAAGAAAAAATAGAGAATTCAATAATAGGGACAAAAACAACAAGAGCAGCATGGACGAAAAGGGGTGAAGACTCAAATTTGAGTCTTATGTGCCAAACTACATAGCAGTCAAATCCTACCCAGGTCTACCTAAGTTTAGCTTGTTGGAATTGTAGAGGTTATCCTTAGAGGAGGGGGCCTAGGTTAGGGCCTATTGTGGAAGGTAGAGACATAATTTGTCTCACGAAAACTCATGAGCATGATGGTTGCAAAACTCCTATGTTTGACGGGTATTTGAAGTTGGAAATTTGGAACAAGGTAGCAAAAAATGGCAAAGGGTATGGGGGAATACTAGTTTTAGTGAAAGAAAAAAAAGGTCGTCACATTCAGTTAATTAAAGAAGATGCAAATAAACAATATTTGTGGTTGAAAAATATCAAAGAATGAGAATCACATAAGAATTGCAACATGGTATTTTGCCCCTTAAGTCTCAAAAACTTACAAAAATAAGGGGCTTGACAACAAGGATTCGTATGTAGCTTTAAAACAAGATATTTTCATGTACTCTTAGCAGGAGAAGTTCTTTTAGTGGGAGATTTCAATGCTAGAACAACAAATAATCAAGCTAGGATTCTTTGTTGCAAAGAGGATAACAATCCTATTTGGCTCACTTGAGAGGAGAATCCCCAATGGGTGAGGTGTTTAAAAGATGACAAAGTTAGCAATCATTTTGGAGAGGAACTGCTGACACTGTGTGGGGCTTTCAACTTAATTATTTGCAATGATCTAGATAAATGGAAAAGGTATGGGAACTTCACTTGCAACACATACAATGGGGCAAGTGTCGTTAACTATGTAATGTGTTTACAAAGCTTGATAGAAAAGATAGACAAAGCTAGTATTGGAGAGCATATTTGGGACTTAAAATCAGACCATAACCCAATTTATTTAAGGTTATCATGGTTAGAAGAAAGGGAGCATAGGAGGAAAACCCAAAGCTCTTGGCAATCACTATCAAGTGGCAAAATTCTTCTAACACAAGAAAATTGTACTATCTTCAAGACAATGTTAGAGAGATTAATTCGGAAGGAGAAAATTGGTTTCAAAAGCTTCAACATTCATGAGTTAACAAATATAATTCAAAGTGCACTTGAGAAGTGCAAAAGAGCAAAAAATAGGAAATCAAAATTAAATTGTTTTCCTATAAATGCTTGGTTTGATGAGGAATGCAAAATGGCAAGGAGAACCTTGAAAAAGGCAGGAAAGGAGAAGATGAATGTAAAGTTATATAAGCAGATACTAAAAAGGGAAAAAGATGAGTTCATGCAAACAAGGAGAGAAGAGTTAATATATTTAAGCAAAAATAATCCAAAGTTTTTATGGAAGGAACTGCAACCAAGGAAGAAGCAATCAATGATTTGAATATGCAAGGCAACTCTATGAGAAAGAATTTGAGGCGGAGCCCCCCCTAGGATCAACACAAATTCAAAGCTCTTCACGTTATAGGAGGTGGAGAATGGAATTAAGAAGTTGAAAACAGGAAAGGTAAAGGACTTGGTTGAACTTCAAGTAGAGTATCTAAAATGGGGAATGAACGCTCTTGCACCGCACATCATGGAAATATTCAACAACATCATTTAGCAAAGATTTCCAAGAGACTAGACAATTAGCCTAGCAATACCCCTTTTTAAAAGTGGAGACATTAATAATCCATCCAAATATAGAACAATTATGATCAATCCTTTGTTTGCAAGGCTTTTCGGCAGCATGGTAGAACATAGAATTAGTAAGTGGGCATAAGTAAAAGAAAAGAGGGTAAAAGGACAAGCGGGTTTTAGGCCGAAACATTCTACATTGGATCATGGTATCACGTTGAGACGCATTGTTGAAAATGTTTGGGAGGACAAAGAAGAAGTATTTTGTTGCTTTGTTGACTTCAAAAAAGCATTTGACATAGTCCCTATGGATAAGTTGTGGCGTAGAATGGAAGAACTTTAAATTCCTGTGCATTATAGAGCCATTGTCCATAGACTTTAAGAAGAAGTGAAAGTCAAAATTAGAACCTCAGTAGGTATTTCATAAAGATTTAGAAGTGACATTGGAGTCAAGCAAGGTTGCTCTCTATCCCCTACTCTTTTGGGTCTATATATTGATAAATTGGAAGAGTGGCTAAATCTGCAAGGTGGAGATGGTGTTTGGTTGGGGGAGTTTGTGATAAAGCTTCTTTTATATGTTGATAAGATTGTATTGATTTCTAAATCGGCCCATGGATTGCAAATGCACTTATATGCCCTTGAGCATTTTTTAGAGCATTGGGGATGCAAGTCAATACTAGCAAGACCAAAATAATGATTTTCTCTAATAAAAGGAAGCAGAGCCAGCATACTTTCTTCTTTGAAGACAACATTCTTGAAGAAGTAAATGAGTACAAGTACCTTGGGATTAATTTCAACAACAAACTCAATTGGGAGGACTGCAGAAGTAAGAGAATTTTAGGAGGGTGGAAAGCATTATATGCTCTTCAAAACAGATGTAGAGAGGCAGAGTTATGGGATTGGAAAACGATTAAAGTGCTTTTTGGACTCCTAGTTTGTCTAGTGATGCTATATGGGTGTGAATTGTGGGCTAACAACACTCCTGTCTCAAAATGAAAACAAATTGAGAAAATCCAAAAAAGCTTGATCATGAGCAAGTTCAAAATAAAAAATTCGGTGCCTTATGAGATAATGTTGAGTGAAACAGGAGCAATTCCCATTGATGCAATTGCTATAGTGAGGCTCATAAGATATCTAAAAAGAATTAAGAAAATGAGAGTAGGTAGATGGCCTAATGTTATCTTCAATGAAGGCATGAGTGAAAGAAAGAAAACATGGATGAAACAAAACTACACATGGATGCAAAAATGGAATATCTACCTCAATGCTTGTCCCACAAATAGCAAGGAGCTAAAGGATTTTGTTATGGAGAAGTTTCGTAAAAAGGTACGGCGAAAAGAGTTGGGTAGAAAGAAGAAATATTACACTGAGGAATTCAACCCTACGTTTGATCTACAACAAAAAGAGTTCATTGGAGCTAGCATTTCGTGGAGGGCAAAGGTTCTTATTACTCAATTAAGGACCAACTCACATAAACTTCGGTGTGAAACAGGATGGTGGAAAAGGCCTAAAGAAGCTTGGGAAGAATGGGTGTGTACATTTTGCACGTCTGGGGCTGTGGAATCAGAAAAACATTTCATTTTGGAATGTGATGCATTCAAAGACATCAGAGAAAGTTATGAGAACATGTTAGTATCAGTTTCTTGGCATTGTCTTTTTTGCGAGGGGATTGTTGGAAGGTTGGGCCAGCTCATCATTAATTTGAATCGGAAAAGGATTGAATTGCAAAAAGCGAAAAACAGGGAACTAATGGTCTCATAGACTATTTTTAGTCTCGTTAACCTTAAAATATAATTTCATTTCATTTCACAAATAGTGAGCAAGTGATGATTGTCCCCACTATTAGTTGACCGCTGAGGATTGATATGTTTTGCCGCCCTTAAAAAAGAGATATTATTAGAGGTAACCTCAATAATAATCATACATTATACTTTTCTTTGAATTATACTAGTGGGTAGGTCATTCTTCCATCTTCACACAATCTCAGTTATAGCATCCCACTAGTAGGTAGAATGTTCTTCCATCTTCGCACAATCCTAGTGATAGCATCCAATTAGTGGGTAGATCGTTATTCGATCCAATGAGTTGGCCCCAACCTAGGCTTGACCTAGTTAAAAATAAAATAAGGGGCTCAAGACCTAGAGGTTTCTAGGAGTAAAATTATACAAACCACCAAGAAGTAATTTTAGGTGGGGGAAACCACCACCAAACCCTCATTTTAAATGGCATGTTTTTTCTCCGTTGTCCCCACTATTAGTTGACCATTAAGTTATGATATGTTTTGTCACCCTTAAAAAAGAGATATTATTAGAGGTAACCTCCATAATAATTACATGATATAGTTTTCTTTAAATGATATCTAAAATTAATATGGCTTTATAATTTTGATATAAAACCTAAAATTATGTTATTAAAAATTTATTATCTTTAAAAAAAATTATTTTAAATATTTTTTCCGATATTTTTTTAAATATTTTTCAAAAAAATCACAATTTCCATTAAAAATAATAAAAATTACATATGGTAAATGTTATAATAACATATCTCAAATATGTCACTATTAAAATCTCGCCAATCAATTGTAAGTGTAAAGCTAAAAACAACATAACAGTCAGTCCATCATGTACCATAATATATACAAAATATCAACATAAATATACCAGGTATCCGTCACAAAAAACTAAAATGTGTTTATAGTTGCCACTGTCATAAAAATACCAACTATATGTCTATCATAATCTGTGTATATATCATATGTCAAAAACTGTGCAAAAATGTCACTGTTATGCTTCTTCTGCCCGTGAGAGATCATAAAAAAGACGATGATAGAATTGGTAATGCTCGTAACCATTATAATTCATTTTAAACCATATAATTTTTAATAAAATAATATAATAATTTTAATAATTTTTAGTGATAACATTTTTCTGAAGAAAATTTTGTACAACTTGTGATAGCGATTTTGTTTAATCGAAGCTTCGTATAATTTTAGTAAGAGTATATGGCTCAATCAAGCTTCACACAATTTGAGTTTTGCATAATTTTAACAAAAGTATCGAGCTCAATCAAGCTTTGCACAATTTGAGTCTCACATAATTTCAATAAAAATATCCAGCTCAATCAAGCTTCGCTCAATTTTTTTAATAACAAACAGCTCAATGAATTTCGCATAATTTTATTGATAGCCCCAGCTCAATCGAGCTTTGCATAATTTTAGTGATACCATCCTCAAGCCTAGCATAATCATAATGATGGCATCCATATTAGCAGGTCAAATAGTTCTTCCATACACTGAAAGTAGTAATAACCTAAAAATAATTTTGTTTATCCAATGAACAATTTTTCGATCATGACAAATAGCAACAAAAAAGGTACAATGAACAATTTCTCGAGCATGACAAATAGCAACAAAAAATATAGTTGTCATTATATCTGCCACTGGCAAGATATAACGTATTCAATTTTTCATTGACTTGCTATTAGTTTTTCTTTGACTAAAAATATTTAAAATCTATCCAAAGATTAACATTATGAAATTAAATTTATTATTTTTAAATTAAATTTATTTCTATTTATCTCAAATATGATTGGTTAAAATGTCTCCCCTCTATCTCCAGAATTTTAAGTTGGTCCCCCGCGCGCGCCTGCTCTACTCCCCGACTGTTGTAGCTCGCCCCAGCTCCCTATGCCCCTCAGACCGCTCTGCCTCTCCAATGGAGGACAGGGGGGACCCTGATCCCCCACCTTCACCGCCTCCGGAGGTGTCAGCCTTTCGTTCAATGATCGCAGTGGGTCCAAAGCGTCCCCCTTCAGTGTCACAACAGAAGTTTGTAAAAAAGCTGGATACGATTCCATCGGTAGCCCTACCAGAAGAAGAAACTTGCAAAGCTGCGTTGAACCTTGCGGAGAGAGGCCTTATAGGCCAGTTCACATGCCTCTGGCCATCTCCCAAGTCGGTGGATGAATGGACCCAAAGGAACTGGAAGCCCCTGATCAAAGAAGGAGTCAAAAGCTATTTCGTAGGTAAGGGTTTCTTCGTGTTTGTCTTTGAAAACCCAAAAGATAGAGGTTTAATCTTTAGAAATGGACCGTATTTCATGGGGCCCCAGGGCCTTTATCTGAACAAATGGTCCCCGGATTTCGATCCCACCCAGGACATCCCTTCTGCTGTTCCGGTCTGGGTTAGGCTCCCACATTTGCCTCTGCACTGCTAGAACCAAAAATCTCTGCAGATCATAGGTAACGCTCTGGGAAAATATATAGTTTAGGCAGCGAGAAAAGACTAGTACTCATGCGCCCGTATCTGCGTAGAAGTGGACCTAGAGGAGGGGTTACCAGAAGCCATCAAACTCATTGTAGCTGGGTGGACGCATGTCCTGGAGTTGGACTATGAACAATTACCCTTTAAATGCAGACATTGCCATGGTCATGGCCACTTTGCAAAGAATTGTAAAAAGAGAGCAGAGGAGCAAGCAGACAAACAAAATGGGGAACAATGGACCCTAGTCCAGAAGAATGCATCCACAAAAAAAGGAACAGGCAAAGGTAACACGGACGGAGGCCCTAGCAGCAGCAAAGCCAACTAGGAAACAGAAGTAAATCCAAAAGGGACAGAAAGGGCTCAGAATAATCAAGCCATCCCATCCCAGGAGAATGAAGAACAGGCGGACATTCCACCTTTAAACAAGGAGGCAGGGGAACCAATCCAGATCGAGGCCAACCAGGGCAGCCCCTCCAATCCCTCATATGCAGAGATAGCAAGAAAAAAACCAGTTGAAAGCTCTGGTTCCTCGGAGGATGAAACCTATGAGCGACAAATGAAAAAAGCTGGAAGGAAATCCCGCAAAGAAAAAAGGGAGGAGGAGGCAGAAAGACTCAAAACACAAGGAAGCCAAGCTACCATAGAAATGACTATTGGGTGAAACATCAAACCAAGGCCCTCCAAGGGAGGGCTCAATACCCCCTCAAGTAAATAATGAATCTCGTCTCTTGGAACTGTAGAGGACTGGGGAACCCCTCTAAAGTAGAAGCAGTCAAGGATCTTATGAAAGCGGAGCCCTCAGATATCCTCATGCTCCAAGAGACCAAAATAGAAGGCCGTGCCCTTCTAGAGATCAGCAGCTCAAAGTGGAATAAAAGAGCAGGCAAAGCTGTCAGCTCAAGGGGTACTTCTGAAGGACTGGCAACACTCTGGAACGATGACCTTTTTCAGCTGAAAAACCACAAGGAAACACAGCACTAGATCCACATGGAATTGATGCATAAGCAAGTAAGTTGTCTATTTCCCTTTTCAATCTTTATGTCCTTGTTTCTTATTATGAAAAGAAAGAATGTTGGAACTCCCTCTCAACATTTCTAGAGCAGGCATCCCCCAGCAATATTATCATAGCAGGGGACCTCAACATCATTATGAAAGCAAAAGAAAAGAGGGGAGGGACAAGTAATAGAGACCCCATGCTAGACGAGGTGGAGTTACTCTTTCAGCGCTGGGACTTGCTGGACTTCAATCCTATCAGAGGCATTTACACCTGGTCCAATAATAGAGTGGGAACTGATCATATCTCAACACAATTAGACAGATTCATGGTACAAAGCTCCATAATGATGAATAAAAATATAATCATCACTAAAATCCTGCCCAAACTAGCTTCTGATCATAAGCCTATTTAGCTTCTCCTGGAAGATGAAGAAGATCTAGGGCCCATTCCTTTCTGATTCAGCCCCTTATGGATCGAGAAGGAAGGCTATACAGAGACAGTAAAGGTAGCTTGGGACAAAACATTCACGGGATCCCCAAGCTATGTCTGGGAGCAAAAGCTAAAAGCAACTAAGCAGGCGCTGAAGAACTGGATAAAGAAACCAGGACCCTCTCCTACTGAGCAAAGAAAGAAGTCAGTTCATGCATTGCAGACTTTGCAAACAGAGATGGAAAACAAAGACATCACAACAGAGCTGCTGGAAAAAGAAACAAAAGCCCAACGTTCTGCACACCAAACTTTCAGAAAGGAGGAAGAATACTAGCGACTAAAATCTAGAAGTTTGTGGTTGAAGGCTGGAGACCGAAACACCTCCTTCTTCCATCGATAATACAGAGCGAGATTGACTAGGAATCACATAGCAGAAATTAAAACATCAGAGGGTATCATTTGCAAAGGTTTTAATCAGGTCAAAGCAGCTGCAGAAACCCACTTTAGGAATCTCTATAGAGAAGAAACCCACAACAATGATGAGGAAGTCGCTGATTTCATTGCCAATATCCCCACTCTTATTAGCCCTGAAGAAAACGTAGCTCTCTGCAGGCCAACCACGGAGGAGGAAATTATAAAAGTCATCTGGTCCATGGACGCAGATAAGGCTCCCGGGCCTGATGGATTTACAATCCATTTCTACAAGTCTTGTTGGCATATCATTAAAGCTGATCTCTGCAAAATGATACGCTGGTTCATGAGAAAAGCCAAGGTAGGCGGAGGAACTAACTCCACTTATCTCGCTCTAATTCCCAAAGACATCAATCCGGAGACATTCGCAAGGTTCAGGCCGATATCGTTGTGCAATGCTTCATATAAAATTCTGGCAAAACTGATAGCAAACAGGATTAAGCCGCTGTTAAAAAGACTGATCTCTCCCCCACAAGGCGGTTTCGTTGAAGGCAGGCATATTCTAGACAACGTAATCCAGGTACAGGAGATCATCCATTCTAGCAAGTAGCGGAATGAAAAAGGCATGCTGATCAAGTTAGATATGGCAAACGCCTTTGACAGAGTGGATCACTCTTTCCTCTGCAAGGTCCTACTCTCATTTGGCTTTTCGTATCAATTCGTCAACCTCATCAAAGCCTGCATAGAAAAACCATGGATCGCCCCTTTAGTCAATGGCCGCCCCACGAATTTCTTCCAAAGTCAGAGGGGCATCAGACAGGGATGTCCCCTCTCCCCATTCCTATACATCATAATGGCGGAATCTCTCAGCTGAAAACTCACTGCAGAAAAAATAAACGGCAACATCCCGGGTCTTAAGCCTTTCCACGGAGCTGAAGCCCTGAATCACGCGTTATTCGCTGATGATTCACTTCTTCTAGGCGGAGCCTCCATTAGAATTGCCAGAGCCATAAACGCAGTCCTCAATAATTATTGCAGAGCCTCTGGGGCATTAATAAATGAGAACAAAAGCGAAGTTTATAGCTGGAACATAGATCAGAGGGAGCTCTCTGGCATAACCACTCTCCTCGGTTTCAAAGGACAAGCAATCTGGGATAGATTCAAGTATTTGGGCCTTCCCATTATATCAGGAGCAAATAAAAGATCGCTCTGGAGTGAAATAATCTCGAAAATCAAAACTAAAATTGCAGCGTGGGGAGGCTATTGGTTGACGAAGGGAGGCAAAGTAATTTTAATCAAAGCAATGCTGTCGGCGCTACCAATCTACCAGGCAGCGTTTCTCTTAGCACCAAGAAATGTGGCGGAGCAAATATCCAAACTGCTCAGAGACTTCTTGTGGCAGGGAGGAAAGGGAAACGAAAATAAAATGCATCTGGTGAACTGGGACGTGGTTAAAAAAATAAAGGCAGATGGAGGGCTGCAAATCAGAGATCCAGCTCTTGTAAATTTAGCGCTGGGAGGAAAGATCTTATGGAAGCTGATCCATGAACCCACCCATCCGGTTAGTGTAGTGCTGAGCTCTAAGTACAGACCCAACAAATCCCTTAGCAATCTACAGAATGAAAATGTAGTCAACAGCACGCAGGTGTGGAAACTATGCTGTAGGAGCAGTGAGTTCTTCAACAAACATGTCTACAGGATTCCAGGCAACGGCAAGCGCACCCATCTGTGGTTTGACAGAATTATGGGGAAAGAACCCCTGAAGGATAATGAGGACATAACTGATCTTAGGGACTGGCTGAAGCAGGCAGGAGTCAACACCATATTCGAATTGTCAAAGTGGGATCACCGTGGAGATTGGGCAGAATGGGGTTTCCATGGAGTCCCAGAGCGGTTAACTCACCAACAAATTCTGCTTGAAGATCTGTTGGAGGAAGCAGTGCTTATAAACAAAACCATGAAAGACAAATGGGGATGGGGTCAGTCCAGAGTCTACACTACAACAGCAGGATATAGAGCATTGCAGGCTTCAAGAAATAGCAGTCAAACCCCGGCTTTTTGGAAGAATGTCTGGGAACCCATAGCCCTTCCAAAAGTGAATTTCTTTTTCTGGACCCTGGCTCATAACAAACTCTTAACTGGCGACAATCTGGAAAAAAAGGAATATAGCAGGGCCGCACAGATGTGTATTATGCAGCAGCAACTTCGAAACAGCTAAGCACCTTTTCTTGGAGTGCAATTTTGCAAAAGAGGTATGGAGTATTATTTTACATGATTTACAAATTATTCCACCTTCACAAATCTCTGTTGTAGATCTATACGCCACTTGGAATCGTTTCTATCCCCAGTGCATCCCTTCCAAATCATTCTGGAATAAAATATGGACAGCTATCCCAAAATATGTTTGCTGGCAGCTTTGGCTAGCTCGAAATCAGCAGATTTTCAGAGAGATGAGGCACACTCCACTGCAAGTCGCAGCAAAAGCTAAATCTTTTCTACTGGAAGTAGCCCAACAGCAGTATTTTAAAGAAGATCCATTGTTATTTCCTGAAGAAAAAAGATGGCTTGGCCCGCTAGAGCCCTGTCCGCACAAGCAGCTCCTCTCCCCACATAAAGCAAATCAGGAATGGCGCATAAGAGATGAAGATGACAAATTCCAACTATGGTGGCGGTCACAAAACTTAACTACAATTTTCTTCAATGGAGCGTCTAAAGGTAATCCCGGAGATGCAGGTGCAGGGGGGGTCATATACTCTACTGGCGGGACTTCAAAAGATTGTTTCAGCTGGGGATTAGGCCAGAAATCTAACAACCAAGCAGAGATTCTCGGGCTTTTCAAAGCCTACCACATTGCAAGAGACAAAGGTGTCAAAGACCTCCAAGTTTTTGGAGATTCAGAGTTAATAATAAAAAGCCTAAAGCTAGGAAATCTATTTAGCAATGCCAGCCTCAACAAAATACTGGACAGATTGAAGAGAGTTCTTCTAGACTTTGACACATGTAAGTATTATCATATTCTCAGAAAGTCAAACGGTGAAGCAGACCAGCTGGCAAACAAAGGCAGCTCTCTGATGAAAGGACTGCTAATTGTAAACAGTGAAAGTACTGTACAAATGCCCTGAAAATCAAACAGATCTTAACCAACAACAGATAGAAATCTGTAATGTAATTGGAGCCGCTTGGGCAAAGACCCAAGGTTTTTCAAATAAATAAAATCATAACCGTTTTAGTTATTAAAAAATAAAAAATAATAAAATAAAATGTCTCCCCTCTTATTGTGTAATGATAAGAATAATTGACTTTGGTGTCCCCTATTATTAATTACTATATATTATATCACTAATTACTATGTACAATAAATATAAATAATTTGAAAAATAACAATATATATTAATTACTATGTACCATAAACACAAATGGTTTCTAATTAAATTCAAAAATTCCATTTTCTCATTGGTGTAAAATATTCAATAGACAATTTTTATGGATTTTATTTTTTAATTTACAAAAAAATAATTTAAAAAATATAAATTTGAAAAAAATGTAAAAATAACATGTGTACAATTTGTACAACTCTCATTATATCAATCTATATTAGAATGACATGACATGTGTACTACAATATGAACATTATATAAAAAAATTGTCATCATTCAATATTAAATAAATAATTATTAACTTGTTATCATTCTCTTCATTGTTAATTATATATATATATATATATATATATATATATATAATCTTTATTTACTAAAAAATTGTTTAATTATATTTAAAAAAATTAATAAAAAAATGTTAAACAAATATTTATATAACTCATTTTACAATTTTATTATTGTTTGGAGTACATACAACACATCATGATATTAAAATATTTTATTAAATTAAACGATAAGAAACACTAACTATATTGTCTTATTAACAATTTCAACTCTTACTTTATATCGCCATATTTTTTACATACTAAACTTATATAAATTGTAAATTGAAATATTCTTTAATCTGACGATTAGAAATAAGGTCAATTCCCAATCATCAAATTCCAAGATCTGCGATCTACATAATCACGCCCTTCATGATAATATTGCACCATTTCAATGGGAGCCATGAAGATAGCACTATGGGTCTCCATGAACATTCTCATTTGGTACATCTCTACCATGTTACGATAATTGGTGGCAGGAACTCTCAATGGGTTTCAAAGATTTATTCGCCACTTATTTAATCTTCTCACATTATATTTTTATTCATTGTTGAATCTTACTACAAGGTTTCAAGCTTTTATATTGTCTCACTGATATTTCTCGTCCGAGGAAGCAAGGTTTATGGCAAATTGGGCATTGGATCTTTAATTGATATCATCACATCATCATGGTGAACATAGCAGCTGCATCATCAACACTGCATTTCAACTATTTCTTCCGCTTGTGGATTGATTTTATCTAAGATAAATACTAGGATGATATTAAATTTTACATTGCTACTTTTCCATGGACATGTGTAACAAATTCTTTGTTTTCTATGGTTTTGTGTTATTATGTGGATAGGTAAGGCTATTTCGGAATTGGACTTCTAAAATGTTAATTTAATCATCATTCATTATTAGATGGCTGGTAGGGATTTAATTTCCATCGAATATTCTAGAATAGCCTTAATAGTATACATTTTTCAAAATAGTTATTTTTTGCGCTTTTATTTAAATTTCAATAATTAAAAAAATATCATATGAACAAGTGTATATGAAATGGGTTATAGTTTTTTGGGCACGTGGTATTGATAAGTCATGGTATTGACCCAAGGTATTATTACAAAGCCTCTTAAGAATCTCTTTAATAAACTAGGGGGTGAATCGCCATGGTTAAGAATATTGTCAAATATATATATATATATATATATATATATATATATATATATATATATATATATATATATATATATATATATATATATATAATTAACTTATATATTAATTCTTTTTTCATTAATAATAATAATAATAATTTTAAATAAAATTATAATTTAGTTAATTTTTATAATTTTTTTACTTTTAGCAGCGTAAGATGTATGAGTGTGTATTTGATGTTTATTATGAATTGATGTCATTTACCAATGATTTAAGTTACATGGTTATTCTAGTTTATACATCTACATGGTAACATTTTTTCTCCTATTATGCAACTCTTATTCACAAAACAAGGGAAAAACTTATTTAAAGTGTAACTTTATTTTTGCATGATTTCTATTGGGCTCATCAACAATTGGAACAATATTCTCAGTGTTATTTCCAATGGTTTGGTGACTATTTCCAATGGTTTGGTGACTGTCCAATTAGAATCAATTGAGATGTTTAGATTATTCTCAATCTTATTTGTGAGATTTTTTTGAAGGGTGGATCTAAGACATTTTGGTGTTTATGACAAATTTAGTGTATTTAATCAATATGGAGTAAATTTAAATGTTGCCTTTGTTTTATATTTATTGGATGGACTAAGTGAAGGTAGGCATTAGATATGCCTAGGAGTACTGTATTGAGCATTTGTATAGAATTTTTCATAACTTATTCTACTTTTGAAGTTATTTGATAAAGTAAGAAGTGGTAGGAGGGGGTGGTGCTCTATGGCTCTAAGGAAGTTAAAGTTATAGGGTATTCACAGGGCTTAGGATGCATGACAAACAACCAAGCTAAAGCTTATGCCCTCTACCAAGGGATTTAATTAGTGAAAGAAAATGAGGTAGCTTCTCTCATTGTTTTGGGAGACTCCCTCATTCTTATTCAACATTTGGTGAAGGGCTCCTATCTAAGGGACAAAACATTAGAAAGTCTTATGAAAAGAATTAGGAAAGTAGTGAAAGGGTTCTCTTCAATAGCATATTTCCATGTTCTATGTGATCTCAATAAAGATGCAGACTTATGTGCTAATGAAGGGTGTAAATTAAGATTGGCAAATTTAAAAATCAATGGCAAAATCAAGCCCTCTCCCATTCCTTAGAGCTAAATAGATTGACATACATTATCAATCAATTATAGTATGACATGTAAATTTTATTTTATTTTATAAGTTAATTTTGTAAGTGATATACCTACAAAACCTCATTTTTGTTATCTAGTTTGGAGTCCCTCTAGAAAAAATGTAGTTTTGTTGGATAAGAGAGCTTAGGGAAAATTTATGAAGATCTAACTTTTACTACATTATGTATTTGTTGAGATCCAGGCACAAACTTGCATATAAATAGAAGTCAGAGAGGTATATGATGGTCAAAGTTCTAATGCATCTTTATTCATTTGATCAGGAATCTAGCGTAGGTAGATTGTAGATTTTGGAATATTCTAAAAATTAAATAGATATAACCAAAGTCAAACAAATAATTTTATTCATACCCATTCAATTTTTAAAATATTTTGGATTATTCCATCTACATGTAAATGTATGTGAGCTTTGGCCATCATATGACTCTTTCTCCAATTACAAATCTACTTGATCAAATGACTCGAGATATAACATAACATCCATATAGAACTCTGTACCTTAATAAAATACTCTTCGCCATATTCTATTTCTATCATAGCATATATTTATCTAATAAATATAAACAAAATCAACATCTAACTTTACTCCATATTCATTACATGCAGTGAATTTATAATTAGAATATAAATGTCCATCAAAATCAAAATCAAAATCTAACGCAGGTTAATTATACATTCTAAAATATTCTCAAAATCAAATAAATATAAACGAAATCAATTAATTAACTTCATTTATATCCATTAAATTTTCAAAATATTTTCGAATTTAAATACAAACATACGGATACCCAAAGGATTCAACTATTTAGATTTCAGAGGGCGAGGTTGTCAACATTTAAAAAATTGATGAAGTGTTAAACCGAGTACAAATGAGTGGCCCTGGGATTTCAGGAGGTTTCTTGAACTATGTTAATGGTCCCTAGATGAATAGTCACGGTCTTCTCGAGGTGTTGGCAGAAAATTAAATAAAATATTGTTCATAATCATCGTACCATTAAATCACGGAGCGTTACTGTCATTTTCACGTGATAATAGGGATGGGTAGTTCTCGACATTGCATAATTATACTTATTTTGTTTTTGGGATCCTAGGTTTTCCACCTAATTTTACATGTGTTATATTTTATTTTTATTATAAATATTTATTTATTTGTTATTTTTGTGATATGTTAAAATTTGGAGTAGTCTACCTAAGTGGTAGAATGGCCCGTTTTCTGTCACCGGTCGGAAAATCGTCCGGCTCCGGCCACCGGGAATGTCTCCGCCCTCCGCCACCCTCCCTAGCTCTGCCACCCTCCTTCTCCGCTTCTCAGCCACCCTCCCCTGGCAATCCTGACATTTCCTGCCAAGGCCTGACAAAAAATGGGATTCGGATCGCAGGGAATGCGGCCTGACATCCCCTGACAGACTACTCCGATTGGGGACAAGCTATTGCAGCCGCGGTGTATTGTTCGAGCTCCTTATTCCGGTTCAATTCGAATTGTCACCCCCACGCTGCAATGCATAATTTTCAATCGACACAGAGAATTTGCATTGCGTTATGGACTGTTGCGGGAAGGAACGGACGCGCTGATACAACACAGTTGCTAAGATTGTCGCTGGTGCTGGAGTTCTCTGTTTTATCATTAGAAAGGTCGGGGAACCGCAGATTTTCGGAGGCCAAATCCCCATGGGCTGCGAGAAGAGCCTCTCAGAGGAGCAAATAGAGGAGCTAAAGGAGATCTTTGCGAGGTTCGATCTTGACTCAGACGGAAGCCTGACGCAATTAGAGCTGGGGGGCTTTCTGAGGACTGAAGCCCAGCGGCGAACAGATAGATGCCCTAATCAAGCGCGTGGATACAAACAACAATGGGCTGATAGAGTTCCCGGAACTGGTGAGCCTGATCGCCCCCGGTGTAACGGCAGAGGTCTCGAATAACCAGGAGCAGCTGATGGAGCTGTTCCGCTCCTTTGACAGGGACGGTAATGGCTACATTACGGCGGCGGAGCTCGCGCGGTCCATGGCCAAGATGGGCCATGCCCTGTCTTTCCGAGAGCTCACTGAGATGATTGCCGAGGCTGATACGGATGGGGATGGAAGAATAAGCTTTGCAGAATTCACCGCTGCGGTCACTTCTGCTTCGGTCGATTATCTCAAAGCATCTTTGATGTAAATAAAAATAGGGTTCGTGTTTCTGTTTGTCTGCGGATGCGTTTTATAAATTGTAATTATTGTGTTATCTGGCAAGAAATATGTTTTGGCTTACCATTCTTTTGTGGATTTCTATGGGCTGGGGTTTAACTTAATTTTGGGCCAGGACCGAATTCTGGCCCATTGTTAAATTACTTTCAGAGATTGCTCTGCTACAATAGGTAGGCCTAGGGACAAAGAACCGATGACTTATTCTCTATCGATGTTAAGTTGCCCGCTGGCTTTAGACCAGGGCCCGAATATGAGATATTTGGGGGCTGTATGATTTTTTATATGTTATGTTGTCAATGTCTCATTTTGAATGAAGTGCGAAGTGTCAGTGTTTCATTGGTGTATTATGGGTAAATCTAAAATAAAAATCAGAACATGTGTTGATTGCTGATATTATACCACGAATCCTCAAAGGGTGTTTCAATCCTGCTTCGGTTTTCTTGAAAAACCCCAATAATTGTGTGGCTTTTGTTAAAAAAGAAATGTGCGATTTAAAAATTGGGAGGTTTTTACAAAAATAAATCTATTCTCTTAGATTATTTTCAGGTTAACGGAACCCTAGATGATTTTCAAATTCAGGAATGTAGATGATTTTCAGATTCAGGAATGTAAACATATATGTATTGGGAAATATTCCATTTTGTTGTAAAATCAAATGCTTCTATGGGTTGTTTTAAGGGCTCATATAGCCTTCAGACTTGGCAATAATAATCATAAAGCATACATGTATCAAACCCAATTGGGCTATCAAGTATTATTGATTGATAAAGACACCAAATCTCTGTAAACTTCAAAGAGCTGTTGAAATAGTTCCCTATTAAGCAGATGTGAAATCACTACACATTAGAACTTGAAGTCCCTAGATTTATTAATGAAGTCTTCTTGTACGACTAATAAATATATCTGAGCTCAGATATAGCTAGATTCCATGACGTCAGAATTAAGAGGGCATAGATATGCTTCATCTAGGTCATTAAGGGAATTGCTTCATCTAGGTCATTATCCATATCTAACACAAACAAAGTTTGATTTCAAAGTGGTGTTTTCCAAGAATGTATATGAATAATGAAAAATGCACCTGTTTAAAGCTACTATGGCTTTGTTTAATTTAACATTCCATGTAAACTGATAAAATAAACTAACAGTTGTTTATTCAAAGAAACTCAGTTAACGAGATTAATATGTTTCTAGAGGCACAAATATGACAATTATCGATAGTACATAACACAAACTTAACCTGAAAATGTGTACTGAAAAGGTACAAGTTATTCCAAACAATTCTGGCTGCTTACCTCAGAACCAAGAATTAAGCTTCAAGATAGATCAGAGTAAAACAAGAATGCCAAGCATTCATAATATAGAATTCAAATTGCCATGTGTCTACACATAATGGAAAGCACTTGTCACTTTATTACCAATAACAACACATACAGTTTTCCATTGAAGTTAGTAGGAGCCATATTGTACCAGTCCTAAACCAAATAAGGTAACATCCTCTCAACAAACCTTGAGATAATGGTGTAGAATAGGCCCACTGTTAAGAAAAGTCAAAGACCATCTACTGGATTCAAATCAATTTCCATGCTTTGTTTCTTGGACAATCCTGATTTTGGCTGATGCATCATTGTATATTTTTCTCCTGTGGGAGTTAACTGTTAAATGTTGCCATCCTACAAGTTAATCTAAAAAAAGCATTCAATAGCCTGGATTGGGCTACCTCAGGCTGGTCCTTTTCAAAATTGGCTTACAACCAAAATGTGTGGATTGGATTATGGCATGTGTCATCAATGTGGATTATTCAGTGATTATTAATGGATACCCTTCAAAATTCTTCCGGGCTGGACGAGGACTGAGACAGGGTTTCTCATTGTCGCCATTGTTATTTATTCTTGCTATGGATGGCCTAAGCTTGCACATCTCTCATGCTGTGGAACGAGAACAATTTCAGGCGCTCAAGATAGGCTATAACATCAACATATCACATGGCTTCTTTGTCGACAATGTGCTCATTATGGGTATGTTACATCGTCTTTCTTGGTTATGCCTTTTTCACATTTTCAGAAAATTTTCCAATGCTTATGGTCTTTATTTGAATGCACAAAAATCTATTTTATATCATGAAGACTGTGATTTGGATACCATTGTATACATAAAAAACTTGTTTGGTATTGAAGCCAAGTTGATGGGTCTGGGTATGAAATATTTGGGATATCATATTAAACCATGTAATTATAGGAATGTTGATTGGCTCTGGCTAGTTGATAGATTTTTTAGGAAAATCTCTGGATGGGAATATAGGAATCTATCCCTGGGCGAGCGTGTTATCCTTTCCCAAGCTGTGTTAAACCAACTAGGGGTATACTGGGCCCATCTTTTCCACATACCTGCTGCTATCATCCTCTCTCTCAATCGGGTTATGGCTAATTTTATCTGGGGGGGAAGTCATGTGCAAAAGAAATTTCACCTTACTAAAATATCTAAGATTACTCTGCCGAAGGTCATGGGGGGTGGGGAATTCTAGATCTCCATCGTTTTGGATAGGCATTACTTATCAAGTCTCTTTGGAGAGGTATCTTTGGTACTGGAACCTGGAGTTTGGTCATCAGACAAAAATACTTGAAGAATTATGATTTTATATATTGGTTTCGAAAAGGCTCCATTGGCACCACAAAAGGATCTTCCATTTGGCTCAATTTCCAAAAGGTCACTAAGATATTTCTACAACATCTGGTTTGGAATATTGGCTTGGGCCACAACATTCTCATTGGCTCTGATCGTCTTTTGGGTTATGGTGATGTTGACAATATCCTGGAACAACTTATAGATGCCCTTAATAGAAGAGGCATTTTCTTCTGGAGTCAAGCCATTTCTACTTGGAGGGGTCCTTATCCTATCTGGAAATGCGCTTAGGAACTGGGTTTATCTGGTCATTGGGACCTGGTATGGGATCGCATAATTGCTGGGATGAAACAACTAGGGATTTGTGAGTTGGAAGACATGATAAGTTAATCTGGTCAAGAAAGATGAAGAAAGAAAACATTAGTGTGGCAGATATATACCTCTCTCTCTGTTCCATGGATACAAATCTATCTGAGAAACACATATTTTTTGTTTTTTGGAAATCCAAAATCCCCATCAAAATTATACTCTTTACATGGCTGGTTTTCCATAACAAAAATCTAACATGGGAAAATCTGCAAAAGAGGCAATGGCATGGACCTGGAATATGTCCTATTTGTAAAGAGGAATCTGAAAACAACAACCATATCTTCCTCACTTGTCCTCTCACTACTCAGGTCTAGAAAGGACTCTCTTCTCATTTTGGTTTTCCATATATCCAACATGTTTGCATTGAGGACTGTCTACAATGGTGGAGATCTCAAAAGGCTGACTGGAGGAACATCCTACCTATACTTTTTTGGGAAATTTGGAAGTGGAGAAACAACCACATCTTCCAGAATCGCACTGAGAATTTCTACAAGGTTATTGAAAATATCATCATTTGCTACACTCTATATTCCACAAATGACATTTTCTACAAGGCCCCTAGACACAAGAGGACTGAAGTTCAGCTGATATACCCTATGGGCTTTTTTGATGGGGTTGCACAACAGCACATATGTGGATGTGGTTTTTGGCTTGCCATCTCGAAGGAACTGATTTTCAGAGCTTTCTGGCAAGGAGGCAGGGGCACTAACACTAAAGTTGAGGTTATGGCCTTATGGGGCCTTCTATGGTTCACAACTTTACTGGATATTCCTCTCATTCACATCCATGGAGATTCAAAAGTTATAATCGATCATATTATGGGATCAACAAAAATCACAAATCCTTTAGTACTTGGATGGCTGACGAGGATCGAATTGTTATGGATGGAACTCAACAATTCCACTATCAGGCATGTAGACAAGGAACATAACATGGTTGCAGATGAATTATTGAAGAAGGGCTTAATTGGTACCACTGGAAAAATGCACTTAACTATTTCCCTGGGCCAGCAGGATATTGATGTTGAGGATTTCCCCTTCCCTAGCTAAGTTTTCCATCTCCCTCCTTATATTATTGTGTAAAATTTTGATATTGTACTTGTCTTTTTCACTTTCTTATCTGCTTCTTAACTTCTGTTGGTGAAGATCTGCTGCTTTTTCGCACTGTACAAGCAGTTTTGATGGAGGGATTATGTTCTGAGGGTATCTTTTGTATTTTGTTGATTCAGGCATTTTCTTGACCATGTTGTTTTTCATCTGTTTATGTATTTGGACTATGGACTATATATTTCACTTTACATGCCATGTTGCCACTGCTATCTCATAGTGGGCATGTGGTTGGCATTTCTGATGGGGCTCATATATGGAAAATTTTAAAGGTATTTGTTATCCTCAATATCTGATATTAATATAAAATTATGCTTTTTTTGTAATATATATATATATATATATATAAACTCCCCACGACATTTTCTAATTTTCACCATTTTCGTTCTTAAATTATACAAATATTTTGATGTGAAATTCTTTGTACACAGAAAAATGCAATAGTTATGAATGGAACCAGCCGACGATCTAGAGGGAGTTTGCACTTTTAAGTTGTCGCTACTTATTTTGGAAAATCTACAATATTGTGCATTATACCGTGGCTATTTTAGTGTTGTTGCAGATTTAGAGTTTTGTTCGTTTAGTTTGGCTAATTTATTTTGTGTTAGATTTTAAGATTTGGTGGTGTTTGTTGTATTGTGTTTTATTGAAAAAAGTGGATTGTTGAGTTTATTGTTTGTACAATGAGTGGTTTTACAATTTTCGAGTGAATAGTCATGGTTGTTTGTTTCATGGTAGATTTATAAATTGGGCGGATACAATGTTTTCTCTTGATTTGGGGTTTGCTGCCTATGGAAGAAAAATGTTAATACCCTTAAGGAAAGAGGATTGATTAGTAAGTTCCCCCGATTTTGGTCTCATTACAACTTTGTTTTAGTATGGATCTCTAACAATTGGATGGATCATTAGCCCACTGGTATATTATATTATGGAAATGGTTTTTTTTTTTTTTAAGGAAGGAAATGGATCTGAGCTTTAGATCTAGGCCCTATTTCTTACCCAGTAGACTTTGAATTTTAATCCTTACATGGAATTAGATTGATGTATCTTCCCCTTCATTTCTATGACGATGGTATTTTCAAATCCATAGGTGACAAATTGGGTCACTACATTACTAGTTCTCAGGGCAAGGACAACAACTTCTCTTGTGCCAAAATTTTCGTTGAAATGGGTTTTGCAAAAGGACTCCCTAGGGGGATTAGGCTTGACTTGGAGGGTTGGTCCCATCTTCAAGCTCTAGATTATGAGTGTGTTCCTTTAAATGCAATTTTGGTCATGAGTATGAGCACTTTGCAAAAAGTTGTCCAAAAGCTCCAACATTTCAATCTCTTTCTATCACTTTATCTTCTCAAAGTACTCATGAGCAAGGCGCATTCAAACCAGTTTCAAGGAAGTGCACAAGAATCATTTGTTTAAGAGGCTTCATTTCAAGAGGCCTAAATCTCACCAACATCTTCACTTCAGTAATAGATATGAAGATTTGCAGTCTTTGGAGGTAGAAGTCATAGTTGAAGAAGATCAACCAAATCTAGATCATGTGCCTTTAGAGAACATCAATTCACTGCTAAGGAAGATACTACTTCTAATGATATTGACAAAAGCCCTCATTCAGAAAAGAAGGAAGAAGAGACTAATTGGAAGGAAGAGAATGAAGGCAATCTCTCCTCTTATTCCGCTCTCCATTCAAATGTTCTAAAAAAGCAATCAACAATATTCCCCTCCATTAACAAGAAGTAGAAAAAATCAAAGCAAGAAATCGCTAAAATCTAGTTCTCATCATTCAGTGTTTTTAGTGGGGGGTTGATTTTGATTAAATATTAGAAATGTTTTGTTCCTACACCATCTTGTGCAAGCAATTTGTAAGAATCTATCCACTATGGATCCTTTCATGGTGGAGAAAAATGAGAATTAGCCGGTGAGAACTCCAACTTTTATTTTCACTCTGCCACATAATCAAGGGGGTTTGTGCCGGAGTGATGTTCTCTCAATAAGTGATATAATCATGATTTGAAAGGCATTTCTTTAAACATTAAGCAAACAAACACTTGGCATGCACCCTTTGGTACTATGATCACCAAATCTGAGTACTGACAAAGCCTTACGGATAAACAAATTCAATATGATTTAATCCCCTCAATAGATACTAATGACCCCTCATCACAAGCATTTTCACGTGGGAATAAAATCACATTCCCTAGTGTGGGCATCCACCATTCAATTTTGTGGATACCTTATCATAATGAAAATTTTCTGGTTAATATTAGCAAATGAAGAAAAATTATTCAATGTCGAAGAGTTAAGCGAGAAAAAATTAAATAAAAAATTTAGGTTCATGTATCTTCTCCAAACACACTTAGTCTATCATTTACAAACACACTTAGTCTATCATTTACCTATTCAATTTTACAAACACGCTTAGTCTATCATTCACCTATTCAATGGTATTTCCCTCTTACAAGGTGTCTTAGTTTTTCTTCATTCGATTTTACAAACACACTTAGTCTATCATTCACCTATTCTATAGTATTTCCCTCTTACAAAGTGTCTTAGTTTTTCTTCATTAACATAATGACTAAAATTCCTCATTGCATCTCTGAAAGGTCTACTGTATCCTAACAATTATATATAAAAAAAATATCTCAACCTTATTATGTCATTAGATTATATGCAATAAACAATATTCATAACCACCATTGTTCTTTTATTAAAGAATATAGAAAACATTTTAAAAACTTCTCAAAATTAAAGACTTTGAATTAATATTTGACTTTGACTAAATATTAATTCACTGAATCTAACTTTCATATGTTTATAAATACAAATTCTTCTAACACAACTTTAATTTATCGTATTGTCTATAAATGAAAGTTGTATTCTTTTATTAAAGAATTTAGAAGACCTATCATGTATTATTTTATTAGATTTTTGACTAAATATTAATTCACTGAATCTAACTTAAGTTTATGAATACAAATTCTTTTAACACAAAACTTTGATTTATTATATCATCTATACATGAAAGTTGTATTCTTTTATTAAAGAATATAAAAATTATAATCAAAAAGACGTATCATGTATTTTTTATTAAAATATTAAAGAATATAGAAAACATCATGTATTTTTTATTAAAAAATATAGAAAAGATTAAAAACTTTTCAAAAATTAAAGACACTCTTGACCTTTAAATGAAGGTCAAAATACAAATTAATTGAATCTAACTTTCATAAGTTTATAAATATAAATTCATGTTTTTCTCTGTGTTTGCTGCATGTGGCAAATGACACTAATCTTGTAAACCACCACTCTGAAAATAAGCCAATGCCTTCAGACACTTTATACTCGTGTGCCTTAAGTAACTCGTTAGGTGGAGCCCTTTGAAGTTCACAGCCAACAGCATCTTGTTAAAAATATAAATTTAAACAATCGGGAACTTGAAAATAGAAGCCAATGCTTAAAATAGTGCATAATGAAAGTATTAGTGAGGCAGCAATAATATACTGGGTCACTCCTTTCATGGTGGAGAAGAATCTCGAGTATACTAAAGCTTGTTGAATCATTATAAAGCACACATTAAACTTCTTAAAATGACAGCTTAAAAGCAACTACTGTGTGTCATCCTAAAATCAAATCAACTACCATGAGAACCGGTTATCACTTTTTCTTATTGTTCCGCTTCTTGTTTTCAGTTTTTCCTAAGTTATTGTTTGTTCAATTTTCCTTCTTGTTTTTGTTTGTTGTTTTTTTCCTTATTGTTTCGTTGGTTGTTTTTTGTTTTGTTACGAATCAGGGAATTAACTCTTTTAACTTTTTATCCTATACTACTTACAACATAGACTGCAATAAAAATTATCTATCCAACTATCCAACCAGTAGAAACTATTTCCCCCACATCTCTTACACAACTCATCCTGTAATAAGCCCTCACAGCTCATTCTGTAATAAGCCCCTTGTTAATCTTAGTTGGCTCTAACTTAACCGAGAGGTTGCGTCATTTCAGAATGCAAACCTATTCGAGTTTGCTGCAGACTTGGATATATTCTGTGAGCTGATGTGATGTTTTGCCTGTGGCTACAGCTTCCTAACCGAGAGGTTGGGTCATTTCAGAATGCAAAGCTATAGTTCATTGCAGTCTTGGATATATTCTGTGAGCTGATGTGATGTTCTTGTTATAGTTCACTGCAACCTTAGATATATTCTGTGAGCTGATGTGATGTTTTGTCTGCGGCTACAGCTTAGATTTGGTTGTCACTTAGTTATAACGATTCAAAGCTCATCATCTCAGTTCATTGCAGCCTTGGATATATCCTGTGAGCTGATCTGATGTTTCGTTTGTCACAATGATTCAAAACTCAATTATTATTTCTAGTTTTAATTTTCCCGCTGTCAGTTCTGTATATGAGCCCTTAAAAAAACCCATAGAAGCATTTGATTTTACAACAAAATGGAATATTTCCCAGTACATATATGTTTACATTCCTGAATCTGAAAATCATCTACATTCCTGAATTTGAAAATCATCTAGGGTTCCGTTAACCTGAAAATAATCTAAGAGAATAGATTTATTTTTGTAAAAACCTCCCAATTTTTAAATCGCACATTTCTTTTTTAACAAAAGCCACACAATTATTGGGGTTTTTCAAGAAAACCGAAGCAGGATTGAAACACCCTTTGAGGATTCGTGGTATAATATCAGCAATCAACACATGTTCTGATTTTTATTTTAGATTTACCCATAATACACCAATGAAACACTGACACTTCGCACTTCATTCAAAATGAGACATTGACAACATAACATATAAAAAATCATACAGCCCCCAAATATCTCATATTCGGGCCCTGGTCTAAAGCCAGCGGGCAACTTAACATCGATATAGAATAAGTCATCGGTTCTTTGTCCCTATGCCTACCTATTGTAGCAGAGCAATCTCTGAAAGTAATTTAACAATGGGCCAGAATTCGGTCCTGGCCCAAAATTAAGTTAAACCCCAGCCCATAGAAATCCACAAAAGAATGGTAAGCCAAAACATATTTCTTGCCAGATAACACAATAATTACAATTTATAAAACACATCCGCAGACAAACAGAAACACGAACCCTATTTTTATTTACATCAAAGATGCTTTGAGATAATCGACCGAAGCAGAAGTGACGGCAGCGGTGAATTCTGCAAAGCTTATTCTTCCATCCCCATCCGTATCAGCCTCGGCAATCATCTCAGTGAGCTCTCGGAAAGACAGGGCATGGCCCATCTTGGCCATGGACCGCGCGAGCTCCGCCGCCGTAATGTAGCCATTACCGTCCCTGTCAAAGGAGCGGAACAGCTCCATCAGCTGCTTCTGGTTATTCGAGACCTCTGCCGTTACACCGGGGGCGATCAGGCTCACCAGTTC
Source organism: Pinus tabuliformis (assembly GCA_031772625.1). Classification (NCBI taxonomy): domain Eukaryota; kingdom Viridiplantae; phylum Streptophyta; class Pinopsida; order Pinales; family Pinaceae; genus Pinus; species Pinus tabuliformis. The sequence continues at coordinate 1,602,017,405 of CM062820.1, forward strand.
CGGGAACTCTATCAGCCCATTGTTGTTTCTATCCACGCGCTTGATTAGGGCATCTATCTGTTCGCCGCTGGGCTTCAGTCCTCAGAAAGCCCCCCAGCTCTAATTGCGTCAGGCTTCTGTCTGAGTCAAGATCGAACCTCGCAAAGATCTCCTTTAGCTCCTCTATTTGCTCCTCTGAGAGGCTCTTCTCGCAGCCCATGGGGATTTGGCCTCCGAAAATCTGCGGTTCCCCGACCTTTCTAATGATAAAACAGAGAACTCCAGCACCAGCGACAATCTTAGCAACTGTGTTGTATCAGCGCGTCCGTTCCTTCCCGCAACAGTCCATAACACAATGCGAATTATCTATGTCGATTGAAAATTATGCATTGCAGCGCGGGGGTGACAATTCGAATTGAACCGGAATAAGGAGCTCCCCAGAACAATACACCGCGGCTGCAATAGCTCGTCCCCGATCGGAGTAGTCTGTCAGGGGATGTCAGGCCCCATTCCCTGCGATCCGAATCCGATTTTTTGTCAGGCCTTGGCAGGGAATGTCAGGATTGCCAGGGGAGAGTGGCGGAGAAGCGGAGAAGGAGGGTGGCGAAGCTAGAGAGGGTGGCGGAGGGCGGAGACATTCCCGGTGGCCGGAGCCGGGCGATTTTCCGGCCGGTGACAGAAAACGGGCCATTCTACCGCCTAGATAGACTACTCCTTAAAATTTTGTTTATTGGTAGAGGGAACAATGAGGTTTTCTAAGGCTTTCTATAGTGTAAAGATATTGGTTTGAAATTTTAAGGGTAAAAATCTAATTATGTTATTAGTAACAATATAACTGGGAGGGTTTTTTGTGACTAGCAGATCCCCGAGCGCACCCTTGCTAGGTCAAGCCAACTTGATCGCGCCTCGGCCTTCAGCTCTCAGCCATGGCCCCTCTGGAGGCTTCACCGGAGGCGGCCGCTGCTCAACAGGCCTTCTCAGCTCTGGTCAGGTCCTTACCTCCCTAGAGGCCTCGCCCAACAATCTCCAAGTTCGTGAAGAAGCTCGACATTTTGCAGGAAGTTAATCTACCCCCAGCTCTACCTCGTATGGCCGCTCTTGCTCTAGTAGAACGAGGTCTCATTGGGCAATTTACTGGGCTCTGGCCATCACCAAAAACAGTACAAAGATGGGTTGAAAGGAATTGGTCTGATAAAATACAAGGCAAAATCTCCATTCGATTTTGTGGAAAAGGGTATTTTACCTTTCATTTTGAAACAAGAGAAGACAAAGACTTGATATTCAGGAATGGGCCCTATTTCATGGATTCAAGAGGTCTATATCTCAACAAATGGACTCCGGACTTCGATCCCGAGTTGGATATTCCGAGCGTTGTTCCTGTTTGGGTTCGGCTTCCACACCTCCCTCTCCACTACTGGGGAGACGAATCGGTCTGAGCTATTGGGAATGTTGTGGGCAGATACATTGACTGCAGTGAACCAAAAGACAACATGCAGGCTTGTGCCCGCATATGCGTAGAAGTAGATCTAGGCAAAGGACTTCCAGAGGCCATCAAGCTCAAGGTGGATGACTGGACTCACATTCAGCAATTGGACTATGAACAGATTCCCTTCAAGTGCAAGGTATGTCATGAATATGGACATTTTTCTAATCGTTGCACTAAATTAGTTGATGTAGAGAATACTTCGCAAGACGAACAATGGGAACCAGTTAAGAAAAAGAAAGCAGCCCCCACCCCCAAGCCAAACCCAAAAGTTGGCTCTGCTCGTAATCCACCCATTCCATCCACCTCGTCCCTCTCTAACTCCTCCCTACCCCCGCAGGACCAGCCCCTCCCCCATCCACCTCCTTCGTCCTCCAACCCTTTCCATATTCTCACTCCCCCAGAGGATAATCCCCCCTCCGTGGCTCAAACTGATACCCCTGAATCCCCTCTCCCTCTGACTATCTCCTCCACCCTCCCTCCTGATCCACCCTCATCTAGAATCACCAGAAGTAACTCAAAGGAGCATGGTGCAACCTTAGACACTCAAAAGAGAAATGGGCCAGGAAGGAAATCCGCCAAGCAGCAGAGAGATGAAAATACCTAGAAGGATATAGCCATGGGCACCCAGAATCCCATAGAGTCCTACATCTTGGGACAAATCGACAAAGATACAACAAATAAGGAGCAGGGAGGGCGAGCAACTCTTCGTAACCCCCACATGAAATGATGAAAGTCCTCTCCTGGAACAGTAGGGGACTAGGGCACCCCTCCAAAATAATTGCCTTAAAATATCTAATAAATCAAGAGAAACCAGGAGTTGTATTAGTCCAAGAAACAAAGCAAGGGCAGCAAGAAATGAAAAAAATCATAGCACATCATAAACAGTACAAAGGCAACATTTGTGAATCAAGAGGAGCCTCAGGGGGAATCGCAACGCTTTGGGATCAAAACACTTGGAGTATCACAGCAGAAACAATCAATCAACACTGGATAAAGACTGCTCTGGAGAGCACTACAAATAATCAAAGGATAGTCATTTATAATGTTTATGCTCCAAACCATTATAGAGATAAGGAGCAATGCTGGGGCACTCTTAAAGACAATATAGATGAAGAAGAAAATAGTAACATTATTTTGGGGGGAGATCTAAATCTCATTTTGCACTCCAATGAGAAGTGAGGAGGCTACTTCTCTTCAGACCCCTACAGAAACCAGTTGGAGACTATCATGCAGGACCACGACCTCATTGATGTAGCCCCAAAAAACTACAAATTCACCTGGAATAATCGAAGGTTGGGAAAAAACAACATCATGGAAAGGCTGGATAGAATCCTGGTGAATGTCTCCCTCCTCTCCACCTTCTCTGCAGCTTACGCCTTCATCCATCCCTTCACAGCTTCAGATCACTACCCCACATCTCTGGTTCTTGAAACCCACTGCTCTTTGGGGCCTATCCCCTTTAAGTACAATCCTCTGTGGAATGATAACTTAGCAGTCAAAAATATTATCCAAAGCAGTTGGCAGCAACACATAGAAGGATCGCTGGGATACATCTGGGAAAGCAAAATTAAAAGAGTCAAATATGCTCTAAAAGACTGGGCAAAAAGCTGCTACACGGAGCCGGAAAAAGAGAAAAGAGAGACCAAAGCCAAATTGGAGAACCTCCATAGCACAATTGAGGAGCGCGGATTTCAGCAGGAAGATAAAGATCGTGAAGACAAACTCTATTGTCAGCTATATCGCATCAATAGAGAAGAAGAGCAGAAATGGAGAATCAAGTCTAGGCAGTTATGGCTGAAAGGAGGAGACAAAAATTCGGCTTTTTTCCATAAGCAAACTACAGCTCGGAAAATCAGGAACAACATTACCTCTATCATAGATAAAGAAGGCAATCTCCAAACCAGCCAAGGTGCTATCAAACAGGCAGCTTCAGATCACTATAGAGCACTCCTAACAGAAACTAAAGAAGAGGAAGACTATGCAGACCTGCTGCAATACCTTCCTAGTGGGATCAACAAAGAAATCAATGACAACTTGAGCAAGGAGATAGAAGAAGAAGAAATAAGAGGAGCCATCTGGGCTCTCCAACCAGACAAAGCTCCTGGACCGGATGGCTTTCCAATCTGTTTCTATAGAGCTCACTGGGGAATTATTAAAAAGGATCTTATCAAAATGATGAAATGGATCCAGCGCAAAGGGAAAATTGGAGGCTATACCAATTCCACCTACCTAGCCCTCATCCCCAAAGAGAATTGCCCCATGACCTTCTCCCGTTTCCAGCCCATTTCTCTTTGCAACTCCTCTTACAAAATCCTCACAAAAATTTTAGCTTCTCGCCTCAAACCTCTTCTTCCTTCGCTCATCTCTGAAAATCAAGGTGGGTTTCTGGCCAACAGGAAAATCTCTGATTCAATCCTTCTTGTTCAAGAAGCAATTCATTCCAGTCATTCCAGAAAAGAAAAAGGGTTCATCCTGAAGCTGGATTTGGCCAATGCCTTCGATAGGGTAAGGCACTCCTTTCTAATTGTTGTCCTTAAGAAAATGGGCTTTGCTGCGCCCCTCCTTGATCTCATCAAAGCCTGTATCACGGGGCCTTGGATTTCCCCCCTTGTTAATGGTAGGCCTAGACCTCCCTTTCAATCTTCGAGAGGGCTGAGACAAGGCTACCCTCTCTCCCCTTACCTGTTTATCTTGATGGCCGAATATTTCAGCAAAGCTTTAGATTACAAGAGGCGAACTGGTCTCATCACTGGCATAAAGTTTGAGAATGGAGTCAAAAACATAAATCATTCCCAATTTGCAGATGACACTCTGTTAATAGGAGGGGCGTCTGTCACAATAACCCGTCGTTTCAAAGCTCTTCTGGACAAATATATGAGTTATTCAGGAGGCATGATCAACCATTTAAAAAGTTGCATCTATGGTTGGCATGCAACAACCCAAACCCTCCATAATATAGCCAACACTTTTGGGGTTCCTTGCAAACTAAATTGGGAATGCTTCACTTACCTGGGAATGCCTGTGAACATTAGGCCCTTAAAAGCTAAAATCTAGGACACAATTAAGCAGTGGGGTTCTACATGGCTTAACCCGGCAGGCCGCCTTGTTCTCCTAAAATCAGGGCTCTCATCTCTTCCACTTTACCAATTCACACTAATGCAGGCTCCAACCATCTTCCATAATAAAATGGAAAGTATTCTCCGCCATTTTCTTTGGCAAGGGGGGAAAATGAGAAAAAGAAGTTCAATCTTGTTAGCTGGAAGCAAGTAATCCAAGGCCAGGATTGTGGAGGACTCAGAATTAGATCTCCCAAGCTCTCAAATTTGGCTTTTGGAGGCAAGATCGTGTGGAGACTAATCAGTGAACAACCGGCATGGTGGAAAAGAGTGCTAGAATTCAAATATCTAAGCTACCCAAGACAACAGCTTTTGGACTGTGAAATACCCACTAGAAACAGTTCAAAAATTTGGAAACTATGCAAAAAAGCAATCCCTTTTTTGGCCCAAAACACCTCCAAGGTCCCCAAGGGAGGCAGCAGTATCAAAATTGGAGTAGACAAAATAATGGGGAATCAATCTATCAGCAATCAACTAGGTACGGATAAAATCCTTCTCTTTCTTTACAACAAAGGAATACATTATCTGGACCAAATCTCGCAATGGGACACCCACTCGCAGATATGGATGGGATGGACTTTTCCACCCATACCCATAGATCTTAAGGAGAGCTTCGACAACCTTCAGACTCACCTCCACAGTATTGCCCCCATTATTAAAAACGGCATCGACAGTTTTCGATGGGATCCTACAGGCTCTAACTATACAATTCAAGCTGGCCACCAATATTTGTGCAACAAAGATCATCCTGCTCCTGCTTGGACACACTGGAAAATTGTATGGAAGTCCGAGGCCATCCCCAAAATCAAATTCTTCATCTGGACCCTCTTGAAAGGGAAAATTCTCACCACTGATAATCTGCAAAAGAGAGGTATAGCATGACCTTCTCGATGCCCAAACTGTCAAGAAGCAGAAGAAACCATCCAACATCTCTTTATCACCTATCCTTTTGCAATTTCTTGCTGGAGTGGAATATCCCCCAATGACCATCTCCCATGGAATCCCCAAAACTCCATTGGCGAGGTTCTGAATCTCTGGAAGAAGAGTTACCCTTGGCAGCATAAGAAGAACAATATAGCCAAATGGGTCTGGGATGCTCTCCCCTATGCCCTTCTATGGAAAATTTGGTTGGCAAGGAACCGTATGATATTCCAAGACAAGGAAACCATCATAAGGCATCTCTGCAGCAAGGCAAAAAGTTTAACTTTAGAAACCATTTCTGCTAAAAATCTGAAGAAAATTGATGTTGTTGGCCTCTGTGTTGAGGAAAGGGATTTTATCGGCTATTTGTTAGATAGAAACAATAGCAATCAGATAGAAAGTAATGCCAGCATCCAGTCCAGCATCCCCAAGCATAGTTGGAAAATAAGAACCAAAGAAGAAGAATTCTCAAGCTGGCTCCGAGGCAGCAATCTCCACTATCTCTTCTTCGATGGAGCTTCTAAATCCAACCCAAGAATAGCAGGTGCAGGCGGAGTTATTTACAATCCCAGCGGTAGCATTATAGCCACTTATGAGTGGGGACTGGGTTCCTTATCCAACAACAGGGCAGAAGCTCTTGCCCTCTTTCAAGGACTAAATCAACTCCAAAAATTTGGAATTAGCAAAGCGATGATTTTTGGAGACTCAGCCACTATCATCAGTCTCATGGTTTGCAATCGAAAGGCATCCAATATCTTCCTTCAACAAACGATTAACAGATGTCAAGCACTAACCCGTCAAAATATGGAACTTTGATTTTTCCATGTGCTCCGTTCTCTCAACAAAGAAGCTAACATTTGTGCCAACAGAGCTTGTTGCAAACCCAAAGGCAATCTTCTCTGCAATAACGTTGAGTCCCATCATCATCTCCCATAACCAAATCCCCCATCATGATCTGTGGCATTTCATCTGACCCTGTCCTCCGCAACATCTTCTTGGGATTTTCTGACAGACACCTGCATCTTTATACCTCCGCCAAATCTCTGTTTGAGATTTCCTCTCCTCCCTTCAGTCCCGTCGCCCTTTCTGCTCTGTCTCGATTGCCTCGATCCCCTCACTCCCGTGATCCCCTCCTCCTCTCTCTCGTGACTCCGCACCTCCTATTCTGTGGTCTTCATCCCATAAATTCGAGCTTCCTCCCTCTCTCCAGCGCACCGATTTTTCACTGGTCTTTTATGCGACCCTCTGCTTTTGTTCTTCGATCCCCTGCTTGGCTGGGACCTTGGTCTCCGTTGTCTCCCCAGCTTGCTGCTACTCTCCGTTTCATCCTCGCCTGCATCTCCCTCAGCTCTCTGTTCTGTGCTCTATCCTCCTCCTTCCTCCGTGGCATCATCCCTTTTTTCTCCCTTTCCTCGACTCTGAAAGGTTATCCCCTCAGCTCCTCTGATCCTCAAGGCGATCTCCTATCTAGTCCTTCTTTGTCCCCATTGACAAGGCAGGATTCCTTATACTTGCCAGGTCTTTCTCATTCCAATCAGAGTAGTAAGACAACATCCAGCATCCACGATATGGCAAGAAATGAAGACTACCTGCATTGTGCTGATCTACAAGCGGAACTAGAGCAAATCCGCGCGCATCAAAGACTTCTGGATGCTAAAATTGATTCCCATGCTAGACTGAACAGTGAGAAATATGAAGCAGATCTCAACCTATTCCTTCACAGAGTCTCCTCGCTCTAGGAACGGTTTAATGATCTGGCCAATAAATGCAGCCATGAGTTGACTCTGAAAGGTTATCCCCTCAGCTCCTCTGATCCTGTATAGATCAAGGTGCGAAGAAAACCAAAACTGCCTTCCGTATAGCAACAAAATAGTCACTGTTCATTTTGCGCCACAATTCAAATAAAAGACTGTTTTTCCATTTAAACGCCTAAATTTCCATTTCGCTCTGTTTTGCCTGTTTTACACAGCGAAGCCTCCATAAGCCTCTGTGACCAATAAAACCATCATTTTACCTTCCGATATGCTCTAGACTCCTTCCAATGTCCTTTCAAGCTCAGTAAAGCCATTGAAGACCTTCTCTGTCACCCTTGTTTTTCTTAACAGTTTCTGTGTTTTGCAGGTAAAGCTTCTGTTTCGGGCTTACAAAGAAAAAATACAGTATACAATTTGAAGACAAGTATGAAGGATTTACTGTTGAAAAACACAGTAAAAACCCTGAAATTCATAGTAAAGGTTACTCAGCAAGGTCAAAGGATATTTACAGAGTTAAAGAGTATCAGATGAAAGATCAAATGAAGAAGTCAACCAAGCGTAAAGGATTCAAACAGTCAAGTAGCTTAAAGGGGGAAAATATCAAATAGTAAAGCTAGCACAACTTGAATAAAAGGGATAGCAAGAAGCAGTTCAACAACTGCCCCTATCTTCTTATATGAAGATCTTTCCTTTCCTAGAATAAATCTTAATCAGTTCTAGGATATTTCCTTAGTTTCATTATTGTATAAATAACTCTCTTCTCGAGTTATTATGGGTTCGAAGTTCAAGATTCATTGTTCATTGCTTGTTAAGTCTTGACTGTTAATTCTACTTTGAACCTAGAAGCCACCTTTGAAGGAAGCTTTTCTAGACACTTGATGTACTCAGTCTTTCTGGAACCTTAATACAAAGCAGAGGATTCTGAATTTGGTTTTACACAGTTTGTGTTATCCTGTAAGTTTTTCCAGTTATCAATCATTATGTCTTTCTTCATATGCTTATGAATTATAGAGATATCTAGGTAGGAAGAATTGTGTCTCAATTTATTCCTATAAGCTCCTGAAGTGATCATATATTAAGAGAATGGATTAATGAACTGTCTGTTTAGCTAATCCCCTCTAATCAGTAAATCATCAGCATCTTGTGTAAGCTTAAGTATACTGCCTTGAACCTTTGGAATGTAGTTTAGAAGGTTTTCCCACTTATGATTGTTCTATTTTACAGTCTGGAAACTGTGATAATCATATTATTTGTTGTCTTCTTCTCACCACTATTTTTTATCTATATCACTGTGTAAAGCTTTATAGCAGCCCTTTGCTGAAGTATTAATATAACCCAAAGGATTAAGTATTTAAATTTTGCATCTGTCTTCATTCATTGGTCTTCCAAAACTAAAACAAAAAACCCCAAAACAATTATTTTAGATGCTCTGGTATTAGTAGCTGACCTACTACTATCTTAGAGGTACAACATCAGACTGGTGCCATTGCCAGGGATTCGAATTTCATTTAAGTTTCTCTTGGGACAACGATATTCATTCTTTCTTTTCCTTTAAAGGTGATTAAAGGATTTAGAAAGGTTAAAATCATTCACCTAGGCAACTCCACACTCCCAAGTTGGCACCTTATAAATATACCAAATCTCGTTCAGAAGCTGACATAGTTAGACCTCTGTCAGATCCTGAAAGGCTTATGAGAAAACCCAGTTCTAAAAGGGGACACCAACCATCTTCTTCTTCCTCTTCAATCCTGCATTCTGAAGAATTAGAATCATTTGACCCCTATAGTAATATCCCAACTGATCCTGATTACTCCCATTTATCACCTAGGGTTGCTGAAATTCTAGATAAAGGAGTTGATTTTAAGTCAGCCTACCTTATTCATTCATTAGAATCTCATCCAATACCCACACTACCACCAGGATCATCTAAAACTGAATCTGATTTAGGTGTCAATATACCAGAATATAAACCCACAGATTTCATATCCCCTACCACCTATCATTTTCCTTCCATTTTTGACCGACCTGAAGCTTCTTCTTCCAAACAATCTGAGGAGACCTTTTCTATATATTCCAATCCTCTCTTTGAAACAAAATAAGGTATTCCTTTACAGGTCCCAAAGTTAGTTCTTAGGACTCCTTTGAAGTCTTTCAAGAGATCTCCTCCTTCATCTCCTCCTTCACCTCCAACTAGTCCATCAACCCCTGAATCACCATCTTCTTCCTCTACTTCTTCTTCATCCTCTACATCCACACAAACACCTCATACTCCACCTGGACAACCTCATACACCTCAAGCACCTCATACACCACCTGTTGTCATGGCTTTTTGACCTATTGTACAGGCTAGATATGTTGCCTTAGTCTTACCTAATAACCTTGATGCATTCCCAGCTAGATACTTAAAATACCTTCCCAAGTACAATGGAGAAACGGGTCTCTCAACTGAGGACCATCTTCAAGATTTCCTAGACTTTGCAGACAACATGAATATTGAACAAGAAAATGTTTATATGAGATTGTTTATACAATAACTTGAAGGAAATGTGAGGATTTGGTTTAGGCAATTACCAGTGGCTTCCATCAGAAACTGGGAGGAGCTTACAACCATATTTAAAAATAAATGGGGTGTGAAAAAGGATCCTCTTTACTTCCTCACAGAATTTGAAGAGCTTAAAAGGAACTTCAGTGAACCAGTATCATATTTTATCAAAAGATTCAATAAACTCTATCACAAAATGCCTGTCGATTGTAAGCCCCCTGTAGTAGCAGCTAAGTCTAGATTCTCTAAAGCTTTTGATGATGACTTTTTTGTTATGCTATAAGAGAGAACTTCAATAACTCTTGAAGATATGCAAATAAATGCTATAGAAGTAGAAGCAAATAGGGCAGCCTCAACTTCTTTAAAACTTAAGGAAGAAAAGGCCCAAAGAAAACTCAGATCTGTTCAAGAAGCCTCTAGTTCCTCTAAGACTAAATCAGAAGGCTCAAAAATAGATGAAATAACATCTCTTCTTAGAAACCTATCAAATAGGATTTCAAATATTGAGACCCAACCTAAGACAATACAACAAACAGTTACTAGACCTCAAAACCAAAATCAAGGCCAGTATAAAATAAATCCACCACTACAAATTCTTCAGAGACCTAGCAATGATCAACAGGTTCCTACTCCTCTATTGATAGATGACCAACAACTTGATGATAATACTATGACAATTACTGAAGATATTAATAATATGGATTCTTCTTCCAATCAAATAGCTATCATTCCTCTCTCACAACAAAATCAGGTTCAAGAAGAGCAGGAAGCTTCACAAGTCTCTAAATATCATGCTTTCTCTGAATTTTTAATTGCAGAATTAAACAAGAGGTATGATCTTAGGCTTAGGCCTAGTCCTAGGAGACCTCCAAAGGAAACTTCGATCATTGAACCACGTACCAAAACTGTTGAGGCTCAAAAAACTCTTATTCAGCCCTTAGATCAGTTAATTGATATTACCCAAGCTAGTAAAAACATTTTGACTACCTTTAGTGTTGAAAAATAATTAGAGAGGGTTAAGATCCCAATTCCACTGTCAGAACTTTCTAAAAACCCTAGTTATAAAAGCCAAGTCTCAAAATGGATACAAAATACCTCGGCTGATGCTAAAGGTGATTTCATAAGTTTGCAAGATGAAAAACCAGCAGTAGTTTTTGGCCCTAGTTCAGACATGATAGATGAGATAATGCCTCCTTTATATGTAACTCTTAAAACAAATGATTCCATGTTGTATAATTGTATGCTCGATTTAGGGGCATCACACAACCTTATGCCAAAATCTATCATGGACCATTTGAAACTTGACATCACTAAATCCTACCATGACCTATACAACTTTGATTCTAAAAGGGTGCCTTGTTTAGGATTAATTAAGGATCTAGTGGTTGCCCTTGCCCAAATTCCAGTGAAAAGTATAGTACTTGATATTGGTGTCACAGATATCCCTCCCAAGTTTAGAGTGCTCCTTTCTAGGTCTTGTTGTGCCAAATTAGGGGGAACTCTACAGATGGATATGCCATATGCTACTATTCCTGTTTATGGAGGGGAGCAATTAAGATTATATAGAGAGGTAAGATTTGTACATACTATTTGTAAGACTGACCAGCCAAGGAACCATCCAATTTATGCAATAGATCAAGACTTTGGTTGTTTTCAACTCACTTCAAACCAACATAAAACTCAAGCCAAAATTGAAGAGGTAGTTGAAAGTCCTGAACCAAACCAAACTAATATTTGGAAAATGTTCTTTGATGGCTCTTGCACGAAATATGGTGCAAGAGCTAGAGTAGTTTTAATTTCACCTAAAAAAGAAAATATAACCCAATCATGTAAATTATACTTCGAAGTTACAAATAATGTGGCTGAATATGAAGCTTTCCTTTTAGGATTGCAATTAGCCAAAAGCTTAAAAGTTCAAAACTTAAGTGTTTTTACTGACTCAGTACTTATTGTTAAGCAAGTAAGAAATGCTTGCCAAACCAAGCACCCTAGACTTAGGTCCTACCGAAATGAAGTATGGGATTTAGTTGAAAATCTCTTTGATGCTTTTAATTTGACTCATATGCCCAGAGATCAGAATATTCATGCAGATGCCTTAGCTGTCTCTGCTATCTCTTTTAAAATTCCTGATCATATTGATGTACTCTATCATATTCAAGTCAAATATAGGCCATCTATCTTATATAATCTAAAACATTGGTAAATATTCGAAGATGATGAACAGTTGAAATCATTTCTGCAGATAATACATGATTTTTCATTTCTACAAATTGATGAAGATAGAACTGAAACAAATGAAAATGCAGATTGAAATGATACTTCAGATTTTAAAACCCAAATTGCTAATCATGACATTATTCAATTATCTAATAATTTTATTCCAAAGGGACTTATTCCTTTAGAAATATTGTTTGATCAAAATGATGTCCTCCGAAACCCTCAGTCCATTTCTTCAGAAGATGACATAGAAGAGATTAACATTGGAACTGATGAAGATACCAAAAACATCAAAATATGTGCATCTCTAGACCCTGAGATCAAAGCTCAATATCTTAAAGTACTGCAAAATTATAAGGATGTTTTTGCTTGGACTTATGTTGATCTAAAGACCTATGATACTTCATTAGTACAACATAAGATTCCTCTGAATCCATAAGCAAAACCTTATCAACAGAAACTTAGAAGGATAAATCCATCGCTTCTACCAACTGTAGAAAGGGAGATTAAGAAAATGGTATATGCTCAGATCATCCTCCCTCTTAAATATTCTAACTAGGTTGCAAATATAGTTCCTGATAGAAAGAAAAATGGAGAAATAAGACTCTATGTTGATTTTAGAAATTTGAATAAAGCATCATTAAAAGATAATTATCCTTTGCCCAAAATGGATCAGTTACTTCAAATGGTTTCAGGAGCACAAAGACTTTCTATGCTTGACGGTTTTTCAGGTTACAATAAGGTGAATGTTGATACAACAGACAGAGAGAAGACAACCTTTACTACACCTTAGGGTACATTCATGTACGCTGGGATGCCATTTGGCTTGACCAGTGCTAGAGAAACATTTTAGAGAGCTATGGACATAGCTTTTGTGGGTCAGGTAAATAAATTTGTGGTTATTTATCTTGATGACATAACTATTTTTTCTAAATCTGATTAGAAACATCTAAAGCACTTGATGAAGATTTTTGACAGGTGTAGAAAATTTGGAATATCGTTGAACCCTAAGAAGTCCTTGTTTGCTGTCAAAGAAGGAAAATTGTTGGGCAATATAATTTCAAAGGAGGGAGTAATAATTGACCCCAAACGAGTATTTGCCATTGAAACATTGACCTTACCTATAAAACAAGAAGGAGATTCAAGCTTTTCTAGGCAAGATTAATTTTCTAAGGAGGTTTATTCCAAATTATGCAGAGATTGTAAAAGATATAACTGACATGCTCCAAAAGGACCATGAAGTCAAATGGACTCCCACTTCTAGGCATGCATTTGAACAAATAAAAAAGGCTATCTCTGAAGTTCCCACCTTAACCAGCCCTAATTATACTAAGCCATTTAGTATTTTTTCTTTTGCCTCTAAAACAACCCTTGTTGTTGTTCTATTACAGAAAAATGAATATTCCCATGACCAACCCATAGCCTTTTTCAGTAAGGTTATGAGAGATGATGAGCTTAAGTATGACATCATTGAGAAGCAAGCCTATGCCCTCATTCAAGCCTTGAAATCATTCAGGATGTATGTCTCACATTCACCTATTACTACTTATGTCCCTAATAATGCAGTGAAAATTGTCCTAACCCAACCAAACACTGATGGGAAAAGAGGTAGATGGATCACTCAAATTCTGAAGTTTGATCTAACTATCAAGACTACCAAGCTAGTAAAAGGTCAAGGATTAGCCAAGCTTCTAATTGAATCCAACTGCAAAGTACTTGGAATCAATTCTTTTTTAGAAATACAAGGGAAGAATACACAAGAACCTTATGTCCTTGCAGAAGGGGAGAATCCACAAGAACCTTCCCTTCATCCTAAAGGGAAGAATTTGTCTAGTCAATTTAACGTCTTAAATTGCTCTACATAAATTATTAATCCGGGTATCGTAAACTGATGAAGTGTAGTGCACTATATGTGCTTAGTTAACCTTTTTCTTACTTCATTGTTTTATAGTTTATGTTGTTTTTGGGGATTTTGTTTCTTATGCTTAAGGAAATTGATCTAAGAAAGAAAAGTTATGCTTCTAGATGAAATCTCTAAACGTTAATGGACAACTAAACCTAATGACTTTTAATGTTAAAATTTAATTTCTAAAGAAGGGAGAAGGAAATGAACATTAGATAAAAACAAATCAAAACTTTGAATAGTTACATTAATCTAGGTCGGCAAAATGTCTATGAAATGAAAGCAAAAATGATAATGCTAGTTTAAAACAATACAAAAACAACTATGATCTACTGCAGGCTCAAATACCATTGGGAACATTCAATATAGGAAGATGTCGAAATCATCTTCTTGAAATGACTTAAGCAATTGAGTATACAATAGATGTGATCTTAAGAAAGCATGGGAAATGAATCTATCACTGCTGCGTGAACAAACACCCAAATTCAGTCCAATTTGGAAAATGGTAGAGCCACCTTCTTGAGACGATTTAGCGAGCATAGGAAACACAGTCAGTTATGCTAATTTGAAATGGAAAGCAAATACAAAACATGTAAAGGAAAACTAATCTACTGTGTGCTCTAATGCTCCAAGCACCAATTGGAAAATAGGAGGACTACTTTCTTGGACTATTTTGCTAAGCATAGATTACACAGTTAGATAAATCTACAATCAACCGGTTGAACACACTTGCATGAATTAAACTTGCATGAATGGAAAATCTAAACTTGAAAACTTGAAAACAATCATAAAAATAAAATGACATACTTGAATGAAATCAAAGCAAAATTACAAAATAAAATCTACTCTACCTTACATTCTAATATGCTCCATGACATCTCCTACTTCACATCTCCTTCCATGTTGGGAACCTCAAAGATTTATTCAAATTCTTCAAAATTACAAAGTATAAAGTAATGACAAGGTGAGCTAACAAAGTTAACAAAAGCCTCCCAAATAAAGGAGAGAGATCTCCTATTTATACAAAAAGATGAGAAGTTATCTCATTAATGAGAGTCCATGAATCTCTCCCTATATTTCTAGAGTTATAATCAAAATAGGAAATGATAAGACACATGTTTTCTCAGAGATTCAATACAAATAGGAAATGTAACACATATCCTCATAATCCCATGATCTTATCCACTCAAATTCGAATTTGGCCTTAGGATGCCACATAAAGGTCTTCTAGAATCTTCCTTTTGACCTACACATGTCAACAATCTCATCCCACTTGTTAGGTATAAGCATATGCACATTATTTTCTAATTTTTAACCACAAATTCACTTAAAAATGCTAAGAATTAATAAAGTTTGGAAAAGCATAAATGTGACCCAATAATGATGAAAGTGAGATGAATGTAGTGACATGGTAGTGAAATGAAGGTGATATAATGGACATGATAATGAAAGTGTAATGGAAGTGAATGACAATTTCAAGACCCAACATACCCCCCAACTGAAGCTATTGCATGTCCTCATGCAATATATATTACATTAATTCTTTTGATCCTTGAGCTTTGGCTTAACTTTGCATGATATCATTTGATAACTTCATATTTCTGCAAAGTGTTTTACTTGAATTGCAACATGGTTGGTTCTTGTGTTACAACTGTATTTTGTTGTTGCATTCAATTTTGATCTTTGAACTTTGCATAATGATAATTTGATTATTGTTGCAAAGTATATCTTTATTGGATTGCATCATGGTTGGTTCTTGTGTGACAACCATGATTGTGTTTGTATCCAATTATCCTTTAAGCACTTTTGAAAAGCCATTGTATGCTCATAATAATAATGTAATAGTTAATATATTTTGGAAGTATGTGGGCTTCTGAATATGATATGAACATGGCAAGATATGAATATGAATGTATTCCCCCCCCCCCCAACTGATGGTATTGGAAATTTTATGAAATGAGGAAGAGAAATGTTTTTCCAACAATTATCATTCTAGCTTTTTATGGAATTCTATGGTAAAAAGTTAGAAAATGACGTACCTTAACTTACCCTTTGGAAATGGATGAGTTGTATGTGTGGTAGCTACAAAATTCTGATCATAATCTTCTTCAAGTGGCTGGACAAAAAGAGTCATGGATAAAAGAGTCAAGATGACTTTTTATTGCTTCTACTAAAACTTGCTGAATGGTGTTGATCTGTTGCAGCTACATATCTTTTATATCTGCTCCAAAATGCTGAAAATAATAGTCTTCATGTCTTCAAAACTCATTGGCACAATTCCTACTATGTGAATAGATGTTCTGATGTCAAACATAGCAGAAAATTGTTGACTTAGTGGCCATTAATGGATGTCATTAGTCAACACGAGAACTCTCACCATTGATGACAATGAGAGTCAAGATGCCCAAACACATCTTGCTAGGTACGAATGAATTTGTCAATGTCGAGTCACCTAGAAGATCCGATGAACAAGGGACATTAATGTATTCCCATTGTTCGTCGGCATGAGGACTTGCCATTAAGGCATGCAAGCCTCAAGGTGTTTTTGCAAGGAATTTAGACTCAAAGGACTATGGACTCAATAATTTGCATTGAAGCAGGGTTTATTTGCAAAATGAAAATGATAGGAAAGGGAAAATGAAAATGGAAGATGGCAATGGACAATAAGCATGTAACTGAGCCTCTTGCTTTTATTTGTGGGTTAGGAGTGGACAAAAAGTAATGGAAAGTGTATGTGAATGTAAATGGAAAATATGAAGGGAAATGAGGTGAATGGTTTATTATGAAGTATGGATGTAATGGAGACAATAGTATCTGAAAGTTTTGCAAGTGCTTGGATCTGATTTTTCATTAGCATGTGCTCATGCATTGATGTTTCTTCTTTGTTGTTGATCATCCTCTTATGAAACAAATTGGTCTCTAAGAGAGACACTATTCACTTGTAGTCATCTGTCCTTCCTCTTGGAACCTGCAAAAAAAATAATACTTCTTCTGCAATGGAATGTAAGACTATCAAAAGAGAGAGGTGATCAATCTCTCTAGTTATGATATTTACACACAAAACTAAGAATTCGTACTAATGAAACAAGTTCACGAAGGAAAACCAAAAGAATTTATACCTGCTTCAGAATTAGTGCCTCAAGTTAACTGTTATATATTTTGAGAAATTTCTTCATTCTTGATTGTTTCAAACTCTAATGATGGATTTCTCATTGTGTAGATCTCGTCGATATCTTTCCAATGACACTTGAATCGTCGAAATCTGATTTCGTATGAGAAAGTTAGACTGATTTGAACAATGAGGTTTCTCAGCTACAGAATTGATGTTTAGCTGCGGAATGGCTTTCTAGCTGCAGAACGTGCACAATTTTTGTAGCTAAAAATCTTGAACAGAAAGTTAGCTATGCATTTTTCATCATCAGTCCAAAATTAATCAATACCTTCCAAAAAAGTGAGCAAATAATCTACTTATTTCATTGATTCAGTTATTATTATTTTTTTATTTTTTTACCTGTGAACCTTTTGTTTTGTTTTTCATTTTGCTCCCTGAAGTCAGGAAGAACATGCGGCGACCGCCCATTTGATCTAGCTAAAGCTAGTATGGCATCTACCTTCGCAAAATGGATATCATTAAAAACATGACCTTACCCAGCATAGAATATTGTCAACTGGCGACTGATGTTATACATTTCGGGCCAGCTGGAATGCTGGATTCTCTGGCAGCTGGTGCACTTGGACCAATCATTCATGAGTCTAAATCGAATTGAATTCTTAGATTTAACAAAATATTGCGCTATATGGATTGAATGCCACAGCATGATTAGTCTTTAAATTGAATTTTTCTTCCTGGAGCATGCCGTGTTCAAATAGTGCTCTGTTCATTTAATGAAAATCGTTTTTTTCTCATGCAGCATGCCAAATGGGGCTTAAAAGAACCGGAAAACTCTCCCAAACTGTTGCAAAATTCTCAAAACCATTATAGGTTACCTAAGTGACCCTATTCCTGAAAAAACCCATGTTTCTGTTTTCCTAAATTCGTTTTCATTGGCCAGAATTTGCATTTAAATTTTGACATTTTTTCAGTTTTGCGTTTTCTCTGCAAGTATTGCACTCGGGCTTTCTGGGTTCGATTTGCTGTGTGGTGGCTCTCGAGGCTAGTTATGTATCTATCCAGTAAGGAGATACACATATAATGGATTTCATTAGTGCAGTGATTTTGCTTCTTCCATAAGCGTGGATACAGATGCCTCTTGAGGAATAAATAGAGCTCTAATAGTACACCATTGTTTCTCGTTCAAATGGTTGAAGAAAAACTCTATTGATTATGTTCCTAGTAAATCTTCAATGAAAGGCTTCAGCAACAATTTTCAATCTTTCTGAACCAGGTTCTAGACCAAATGGCATTCAAGAAGCTAATTGTTCCTCAATATTAATTTTTGTTCAAGCTTTCCATATAAGTAAGATACACGGTCCAGATGAATGCAAATGAATTGCTTACAAAGGGTTGAAGATGCATCAGAACATATCTATAGCGAAATCACGAAGAGGCCAGAACATCAGATCACTTCTAATTACGTGGTCCATGCTACAATGCGTATGCAGATTTTTTGAATTTTGATGTTGGGAGGTTTCAAAATTTTTGCGACATCAATTGGATCCCACAACTGTAAAAACACATACATTATTTTGAAAGCCACACAAGAGTTTTTATTTCAATTGGACTCATCTTATTTTCCTTAATAAACACAACAGTCCATGCAATTCGATCTGTTGAATTCTATAATTTGCACATTTGATTTTTTTTTAAATGTTCTTGCAGGTTTGTTTTGAGGCCAAAGCTCAAACAGGAATAAAGGATTTGAGCCATAAATTTTATGTGCAGGTTTTCTATTGAGGCCGCATTGGAAACTAGAATTGGAAATAGCCATTGGTTGTTTCTTTGTTTTGTTTTTTTGTTTTGTTTTGTTTTTGTTTTTTGTTTTTTGTTTTTTTTGGTTTTTTTTGGTTTTTTTTGTTTTTTGTTTTTTTGTTTTTTGTTTTGTTTTGTTTGTTTTTTTTTTTCCTGAAATTGTGGATTTTTATAGAAATGATTAATGGTTCTCAATTTCAGGCAACTAAGGCTTCAAAGTGAATGTACTAGAACCTAAAAACAGGACTTTGACTGTGGTCTTAAGCTGGTTTTTTTCGATCTGGGCTGGGTGACTAGGATAGAATCCATGTCGAGACGATTCCAAAGATGCCCATGTGGTCGGTTTCTTCGTTTGACACCTGTAACCTGCTAAACCATGGAAGTAGCTACGGAACACACAGTTAGCTGCAGAATAGGCTGCATTCTGTAGCTAATTTGCAAAATCTTATTAAACAGGACACAACGTTTTGAGGGTCACTACAAACCATAACCAGTCAATCTGGCCAGCTGAACCTACCAAAGCAGTTGGATTTTTGTTTATTGTTTTTTTTTTAAATGATTTGTTATTAAAATTATATATATATTTTTCAAAGATTTAAAAATATACATATATATTTTATTAAACAAAACAATTTATTGAAATTAATTTTTTTCATTAAATCAAATGAAATGATGAATATATATATATATATATATATATATATATATATATATATATATATATATATATGTTTTTTAAAAATAAAAATTCTTTTTTTTCTGATCCTCCAGATCACACAAAGTGCAGGAGGAGAGCATACTCGAGAAATTATTAATTTTTTAGATGTAAGAAATAAGGTCTCCTAATTACACTTCCCCGGCAACGGCACCAAAATGTCTAGTCAATTTAACGTCTTGAATTGCTCTACATAAATCATCAATCCGGGTATCATAAACTGATGAAGTGTAGTGCACTATATGTGCTTGGTTAACCTTTTTCTTACTTCGTTGTTTTATAGTTTATGTTGTTTTGGGGGGTTTTGTTTCTTATGCGTCAGGAAATTGATCTAAGGAAGAAAAATTATGGTCCTAAATGAAATTTCTAAATGTTACTGGACAACTAAATCTAATGACTTTTAATGTTAAAATCTAATTTCTAAACAAGGGATAAAAGGAAATGAGCATTAGATAAAAACAAATCAAAACTTTGAATAGTTAGATTAATCTAGGCCAGCAAAATGTCTATGAAATGAAAGCAAAAATGATAATGCTAGTTTAAAACAATACAAAAACAACTATGATCTATTGCAGGCTCAAATACCATTAGGAATATTCAATATAGGAAGATGTCAAAATCATCTTCTTGAAATGACTTAAGAAATTGAGTATACAATAGATGTGATCTTAAGAAAGCATGGGCAATGAATCTATCACTGCTGTGTGAACAAACACCCAAATTTAGTCCAATTTGGAAAATGGTAGAGCCACCTTCTTGAGACGATTTAGCGAGCATAGGAAACACAGTCACTTATGCTAATTTGAAATGGAAAGCAAATACAAAACATATAAAGGAAAACTAATCCATTGTGTGCTCTAATGCTCCAAGCACCAATTGGAAAATAGGAGGACTGCTTTCTTGGATTATTTTTCTAAGCATAGATTACATAGTTAGATAAATCTACAATTAACCGGTTGAACACACTTGCATGAATTAAACTTGCATGAATGGAAAATCTAAACTATTAAACTTGAAAACAATCATAAAAATAAAATGACATACTTGAATGAAATCAAAGCAAAACTACAAAATAAAATCTACTCTACCTTACATTCTAATATGCTCCATGACATCTCCTACTTCATATCTCCTTCCATATTGGGAACCTCAAAGCTTTATTCAAATTCTTCAAAATTACAAAGTATAAAGTAATGACAAGGTGAGCTAACAAAGTTAACAAAAGCCTCCCAAATAAAGGAGAGAGATTTCCTATTTATACAAAAAGATGAGAAGTTATCTCATTAATGAGAGTCCATGAATCTCTTCCTATATCTCTAGAGTTATAATCAAAATAGGAAATGATAAGACACATGTCTTCTTAGAGTTTCAATACAAATAGGAAATGTGACACATATCCTCATGATCCCATGATCTTCTCCACTCAAATTCGAATTTGGCCTTAGGATGCCACATAAAGGTCTTCTAGAAGCTTCCTTTTGACCTACACATGTCAACAATCTCATCCCACTTGTTAGGTATAAGCATATGCACATTATTTTCTAATGTTTAACCACAAATTCACTTAAAAATGCTAATAATTAATAAAGTTTGGAAAAACATAAATATGACCCAATAATGATGAAAGTGAGATGAATGTAGTGACATGGTAGTGAAATGGAGGTGATATAATGGACATGATAGTGAAAGTGTAATGGAAGTGAATGACAATTTCAAGACCCAACAGAATCCACACGAACCTTCCCTTCATCCTAAAGGAAAGAATCCACCAGAACTTTCCTTTCATGCAGAAGGGGAGAATCCACAAGAACCTCTACCTTTAGAGCAGATCAGTCCTATACACATTGATGAAAAAATCTTGTTGTCAAACTGGTATCAAGATATTGTAAATGTCTTGATTCATTTTGAGTGTCCAGCATCATTCTCCAAAACCCAGTGTAAAACTCTTAAGTTAAAATTAGTCAAGTACTGCATTATAAATGCAAATTTATACTGGAAAGATCCACTGGATATTTTGTTATTATGTTTAACAGAATCAGAAACTGAAGGAATCATTGATCAGTTTCATATAGGATTTTGTGGGGGACATTATGCTTGAAGAGCAACAACATACAAGATTTTGAGGGGAGGATTTGGCCCACATTGTCCTTACAAGTAGGAGAAAAGGTTAGAGGTTGTGTTCCTTGTCAAATGTTTGCTGGTAAACAAAAATTAGTAGCTCTTCCACTCGTTCCATCAATAGTTTCAACACCTTTTTGTTGGAGAGATTCACTCCACTTCAAGTAATCAGCATAGATGGATCCTCACTGCAACATACTACTTTACTAAATGGGTGGAAGCAATTCCAGTCAGAAATGCTACTAATTCAGTAGTAATTAAGTTTATTGAGGAGAATATCTTATCTAGATTTGGTTGCCCAACTCAAATTGTCATTGATAATGCAACAGCTTTTGCTAGTGTTAAAATGATTTACTTTTGCCAGAAATATCAGCTTTTGTTACATCATTCAACTCCATACTACCCTCAAGGTAATGGCCTTGCAAAGTCATCAAACAAAATTCTGGTAAAGGTAATCAAAAAGACTCTAGCTGATCATAAGAAGATTTGGGATTCACATTTGATTTATGCAGTATGGGAAAACAGAATTACTCCAAAGAGATCAAATAACAAATCTCTATTTCAGTTAGTTTATGGGAAAGATGCAATTTTCCCTACCAATTTGGCTTTCCTTGTTTTAAAATTCCTGCAGGATTCTACAGATGAACCTGATGTTTCTTCAAGAAGAATAAATCAAATTATTGAACTTAATGAAAACAGAGATGAAGTTCAATACAAATTGAATAAATATCAGAATAAGATGAAGGTCCTGTTTATCAGAAGAGCCAGGGAGAGGGACATTAAGGAAGGTGATCTAGTTCTAAGATGGGATGCCAGGAGAGAAGAGAAAGGAAAATATGGCAAATTTGACAATCTATGGTTTGGACCATTAGCAATTGCTGAAGTGAAGGGTAACAACACTTTTGTGTTGCAGAATCTTGAGGGGCAATATTCCACTTATCCAGTAAATGGAAGGTTTATCAAACATTACATTCAGTACAAAGAAGTTGAAATAATTTTCATTGTAAATACTCAAGTTTTCTTTTACCTTTCAAGATGTCATTGTTATTTTCTTTATAGCAAGGACTCCATAGCCTGAGGAGAAGGCACATGGATCTGCAGGTTCTCTGCATTCTATAGGAGAAAGCAGTCCCCAGTTGGAGCCAATGTTGTAGTATTTTTTGGTTTTGATAAGGTAGAATAAAATAGTCAAAAAATAAAAAATAAAAATTTGAAAAAAGGTTAAGTTAGGATATGGACATAATAATAGTGAATAGAATGTTTTTGAAAAAATATCTTGATGATGATGTCCATATCAAAGAAAATGTTAGGTTAGATGTCCTAAAAAATAAAGACAAAAAGAAAACGTTCAGTTAGAAAGAAAAGAAAACAAATAAACTTTGAAAGTGAGCAAGTCTAAATGCCACTACTATTGTTTCTGCAAAATAATGGTTGTGTGCAGCGTGTTGTAAATGCCACAACCCATAACAGTCAAATAGTTTGATCTTGACTGTTTCATGCTTTAAATTTGATGTTATAGTTAGAGAATAAAGATCCAGCCAAACAATTTAATCTTGGCAGATCAGTAGTTAGGTAGATATTAATAAGGTGCTCATCAGTTTAATCTGTGTTAAGTTATGGTATGTTCTATGCTTATAACAATTTACTTATTTTTCTTATTATATTCCATAGATTAGTAATCACATGTACATAAAGTAAAGTGCAGATAGAACATTAAACGATCGACAGAAAACAAGCCAAGACAAGAGACACAAGATGTGGCGGCTAGCCAGGGACAAACCCCACAATGTGTGGGGAAACCCTTTGATAAAATATTCTTTTATATTCAATAATTCAGCAGAGAGAAATAGTACAATAAATCTAATTTATATCAGTAGTAGCAAACCCTAGATCAGCAGCATCAACATTAGCGGCTTCATCATCAAACTCGGGCAGATGATATCTCACAAACCGACCATAAGATCAGCTTGATTCCACCACCAAAAGTTGCGGCTTCCAGAGGAGGTTCGGATGAACGTACAACACAGTTCAGATGAGGAGATCATCTGGTCCACGCAGGTCAAACTTTTGCAGTTGCAGCTTCAGTTTCAGCAACTTCCTTCAAACTAGGGCAGTCGATATCTTGCAAATCGTCCGTCGGATTGACTTGATTCCACCACCAAAAGTCGCAGCTTTTAGAGGAGGTTTAGATGAACCTACATGATAGTTTAGATGAGGAGATATTCTGGTCCATGCAGGTCAAACTTTACTTCTGCAGTTGCAACTTCAGTTTCAGCAGCTTCCTTCAAACTAGGGCAGTCGATATCTTGCAAACTGTCTGTCGGATTGACTTGATTCCACCACCAAAGTTGTAGCTGTTATAGGAGGTTCAGATGAACCTACATTGTAGTTTAGATGAGGAGATATTCTGGTTGACGCAGGTCAAACTTTACTTCTACAATTGCAGCTTCAGTTTCAGCAGCTTCCTTCAAACTAGGGCAGTCGATATCTTGCAAACCGTCCGTCGGATTGACTTGATTCCACCACCAAAAGTTGTGGCTTTCAGAGGAGGTTCAGATGAACCTATAGCATAGATCAGAAGAGGAGGTTTGATGTTCCATGCTGGTCAAATTTTGGATCTGCAGTTGCATCTTCAGTTTCAGCAGCTTCCAGCTTGCCATGTGTGAGAGAGAGACCCTTTTTTTGCGCAGTAGAGAAGAGACTCTTTTCTACGCAATAGAGAGAGAGAGAGATGTGATGAGATGAGTGAGTGAAAATTAGGAAAAGTCCTCCTGTATTTATACACAACGTTGATGTTTGAATAGATGCGACTGTTAGGCTTCTGAGCCTACATGAGTTGTAGGTCAGCTTGATATTAATTCCATAATCAAAATAAATTCATATCTCCATAAATACTTATCAGAATCAGATGATATTTAGATCAATCCTACACCTCTCAATGAGAGGAATCTAATAAAAATATTATCAGCCATGAATAAGATGACCCACATGAAGTTTGGCCCTAGTTTCCAATTTAACACTCCCTCTCAACTAGGGAGAACTTCATCTGCAATCTGTTTGTCGGTCGCTACTATTCATCCATCAAATGCACTGCCTTGTACAACCTGACCCTTGCCCTGCTCTGCTCTATTCTGCCTATTCTGCTTTGTCTTGTTCTGCCCTGTACTGATCTGTATGGCTCTGCTCTGTTATGCTCTGCTCTGCTTTGTTCTGTTCTGCTCTGATTTTGTCTGAATTATGAAGAAGAAGAAATGATCAAGGATGTATCATACTGACTCAAAGTCAGTCTTAGAGTATGTACCACTGGTCCCAGACTAGTCTCAACCAACCCAAAGTCAGCGTCATAGTGAATACAACTCCTACCACTGGTCCCAGACCAGTAACATCCTCCACTGACTCAAAGTCAGTCTCAAAGTGCGTACCACTGGTTCCAGACCAATAACAACTGACCCGAAGTCAGTGTCATAGAATGTACCACTCCTATCACTGGTCCCAGATCAGTATCATTGATCCCAGGTTAATGGAGGTCATCCTAGCATAGGGAGTACGGTAGATACAATGATGCGTCCATCGATACTACTATGGTCCCTAACTTCATTTCCCTGCTCATTGATCAGATGAGAGGTACTTCCCATGATTCCCAAACTGCATGGGTAGGATGCCTCGACAAGAGAACTAATCAATCTTGTCCTCATAGGAGAAAACATCAATCCTGCTACAATCGCCATGGAGAACACATCAATCTAGAACTCACACGAGAACACATCAATCCTGCTACAATCACCATGGAGAACACATCAATCCAAGCCTCACAGGAGAACACATCAATCCTACTACAATTGCCATGGAGAACACATCAATCCACGCCTCACAGGAGAATACATCAATCCTGCTATAATCGCCATGGAGAACACATCAATCCAGGCCTCAGAGGAGAACAAATCATCCTGCTACATAGGAGAGGGAATCATCCTGTTCCACAAGAGAACGAATCATCTTGTCCCACAAGAGAGCGAATCATCTTGTCCCAGTGCTCACCACCAGGGGAGGGTGAGTCACCCTGTGGTCGTATGTTGCTCTAGTAAGAACCGCAAGCCCTCAAAACTCCCAGAGATCAATGTGTCCAACATGCAGGACCCTTGTACAAGCGTTTCTTGACGACTCCAAGTCATTTGGGAAAATCACAAATTAGATCTTTCCTCGGGGCTTTGACAAGGTGTATCGACCTGTACATCATCTTAATGCGATGGAGCCTCCTTGCACATCGACTTACCATATCCCAGATGATGTCTATCTGCTGGAGCAATTGACAAATACGAGATTCCTCAATAATCGAATCCCACCTCTGGTTATTACAGAGAATCACAGTGGTATGTGTTCAAACAGCTCGCTGAAGAGCTTCCCCAACTGGGCAGCTTCATACAAGATCATACTCGTAGATATGTATCCGGTCTCGGCGGTGCTTATGGCAACCAACTTCTGCTTCCTACTCATCCATTATATCGAAGCAGAATCCAAAGAGAAACAACAGTAAAAAGTGCTCCAATGATCCTCCACACTACCTGCCTAATCAACATTCAAATAATCATGTAGTTTCATATTTCCAGCAGTGTATTTCAATCCATGAGAGATTGTGTCCTGAAGACATCTCAAAAGATTCTTGGCACCAATGTAATGAGGCTCAACCAAATATGAGCTCACAATGCTAACTGCAAAACATATGTTCGGACGGAGGTTCACCAAGAACATCAACGCGAATGATTTTTTGAAACTCAAAGGCATTTCCCAAATCTGGTCCGACATCACTACCACATAACTTCTGAAAGTTAAGGTCCTCGAGGTAGTCACAGGCTTGCAGTCCACCATACCAAATCTTTTCAAAATCTTCACCACATATTTTCCTTGAGATAGCAAAATTTCCCTTGGCTTCTGCTACACTTCAAGTCCTAGGAAATAGTGCATCAGTCCTGTTAGAGCCTAGATTTGCCTCAGGCTGAAAAGACAAGGTTCTAGGTCCACATCAAACCACGCTCAGCCTCGTAGCTAGCCCTACAAGGACAGGAGAGGGCTCTCTCCTGGTCGATCTCGGCAAAAGACAAGCGATGTGGCTCAAGGTGACTGAAATAAAAGCTAATCTTAGGTTAGGTATGAAGTGTAGGGATTTGTTTTGAGTTTTTGAGGGTTTTGTTGGAAAAAAGAGACAAGCAAATTTGGGTCCAGGGATGAGGCACAGTTTCTGCAGAGTTTTGATTGGGGCAAGGAAGGCAATCGTTTTGATGCTTTAAATTGAGTGAATGGATAGATCGGACTGGTGAGGAGCTAAGGAGAGCAAGAGAGTCTCAAGAATTCTCCTTAAACAGATGAAAACATGGAAATTTAAACAAATTCAGAGGCAGAGCATAACAGTTAATGGATTCCACCTTAATAACTCATTTGTTCAAATTCAGAAGAAGAGACAGAAAAATGATACACATAACACTAATGAGCTTACAATTACTTAGAGAAGCACACCATCAAAACATAAAGCCACATGGATCCCAAACAGTGCTGCAAAACCCTTGTCTTTCCTTAGCCAAAAATGCAGAGATAAAATGTACAATGATATGCCAAAGCAATCCCAAGTGTCCAACCTTGAAAATGACTTAGGAATTACATGATATATACTAGCCCAACCCATTCCCTTGCCTCTAGGGGTTGATCTCATCATTCTAGGAGCTGTTTCAACCAATTCTAAACAAAGCACTAAAATCTAGGCAATCAAAACAACTTGCCTCTATAAGGTAGGAAACTGATTCATTCATTAAATTTTCACTTTTTGGTGAATGAATCCTCTAGAACAAGTAAATAAGTGCCAAAATTACATCATGTTTATCCAATTACATCAAGATAGATCAAAAATTACATCACAAAGCAAAACTAGTCAAACTGGCCGAATTTCTGAGCTGGAAGGTGAAAAATTGAGCAAAAATCCTCTGTGCGCCGCGCCAAAATCTGTATGCGTCGTGCCACTTTGAGGCACTTCCTGAAGTCAAATTGAGCCCAATTGTGCTTGTTGGAAAGCCCTACCTATCTACTTTCCAACCCAAGTGGAATTTCTGAATTTGGATGTCATTTGCCCCTCCAAAACTTCAATCTCCCAAGACTGCTTTCTGTGTGTCAAAATAGGGGCAGAGAGGTCATTTTTTGAGTGTTTTTGACCTCCTGGGGACTCAAAACTTGCCCAAAATTCTTGGCCATGCACCAGCAGTCATGATTTTTCATGAAAAATCCAAAAATGTAAACTTTTTTCAATTTGGAGCTCCTTAGCAAAAGCGCGTGCCACGTGGCGTGGTGCACAGGGGGAAAAACCCCGTTTAATGTGCAAAAAACTCCAAAATGCAAAAATTGCTCCAAATTTCTTGAAATTTGGACTGAAGGTGCCTCATCAAGAATCATGCTTAGCCAAAGAGGCTTTGGCCAAGATTCGGATTCTATCCTCCATTTTATGGTGTTTTAGTGCCCTCCTGGTGCATGCAGTTTCAGTTGTAAAGTCACTGTCTTGGTCATATAATGTATTGGTGCCCGCCTCCATGGTGTTGAAAGTCTATGCCAAGTGTATGTTTGGTTTGTTGAGAATGAGAAATGAGAACTTGGTGTCTTGTTTCAATGCCAAATGTGTTCCAAAGGGAAATGAGGGACTGTGGCAAAAATGGGACAGTGGGAACAATGAAGTCTTGCCAAGTGGTAGTTTGCCCTTTGACGACTTGACAAACTTTGGAGCAGGGGACAACCATTGAATGTTGGAGTAACTTGGGATTTTACAAATTATGTGGGGGAATAGGAATGATAGGGAATGATGTGACTTAGGGATAGGAAAAAGGGGCTTAGGAGTGAATGAGGGAGCTTTAGGGATAACAGCTAGGGTTTGGGATAGTGGGAGTTTAGGAATATAGGGTTAGTGAATTTAGGGATATGGGAATTAGGGATATGGGGATGAAACTAGAAAATGAATGTGGGAAACAAAGAGTGTGGAAGTGAGGGAATGGAATTTGGCAACAAAACACCAACTACAAACCCTAAGCACTTGTTTGTGAGCACAAATTGCAAGGTATTAGGGTTTGAATTTTCTTTTACACAACCACCATAAATTGCATGAAAAACTCCTTCACTAGCAAGGAAGAGGGCTTAAATTACTTGCACACTAGAAGAGTTGAGTGATTTTGGAAATTTGAGGGAGTTTTTGAGAGAAATCAGGCTTTTTAGCCCAGTGCGCCGCGCCTTCCCAGTGCGTCGCGCCAGTGTAAATTTACACTGGAAATTACTGCCCAATGCGCCGCGCCTTCCCAGTGCACCGTGCCTTTTTCCAGGCGACTTTTGGAGGCCTTCCCGGTGTCCAAATTGGGTGCATGATAGCTCTTTGGAAAGGTATTTGAGTCTAATTTCCAACCCAACCAGAATTTTTCAATTTGGAGTTCATTTGCCCTATCAAAAATCAAATCTCCCAAGACTGGTCAAAATGTGCCAAATGAGGCTGCCTCAAGGCAGAGTGCTGTTGCAGTCAACTTTTGAATGCCTTCCTCAACTCCAAATTGAGCTCATGATATCTCATTGGAAAGATATTTGTGTCTAGTTATCATTTGACGCATCAAGAAAGTCATTTGGCCAACCAATCTAGGTGAAAACTTGATTTTCCCAAGGTCACTTCAGAGGTGCATCAACTCTCCCGAGGCAATTGTATTTTTAAGTAGGGGAAAGTGGAATTTATGAAATTAAGTGAGGGGGAGGGGTCCAAAAGGGAAAAACACAGGCCTAGCCTAGAAAATAGGGTTTGTAGCAAGAAACTAGGGTTTGTGCGAAAATGAGGAATTTGGGGCATCTCAGTGATGGGAAGTGTTTAATAAGGTACATTAAGGATAGGGGAAGGTGTATGAATATCAGGATACAAGTTTTTCTGATGATTTGACCGTCCGAGAGAAATTGCCTTCAAAACCCTAGGAGAGGGAGATGACCTTACCTAGGCGCAACTGAAGCATGAACAAGGTGTAAAATGACCCATTGGAACTTGACATGATAAAGACAACCCTTTGAATGATGATAGACTTAGCTGAACAGTGACATGGACCGACATTTGGACAACTTTGACAGGAGTAAAAGCAAACCCTAGACCTAATGCCTAGTGACCAAATTTTGCTTGAAGACTCACTGAAATGACAAAATTTGGCCTTGACACCTTAAAATCACTTTGTAAGAGCATGTTTGATCACTGGAGGAAGGCTGCAAAGACTAACACTAACATTGGCTCCAATGGGGATGGTAGCTCCTTGGAGGTGCCAAGAACGACAGATCTTTGGGAGAGCAGACCAATGCCTTAGCCATTGGGCAATGGAGTCCATTATTTCAACAAACCAACATGACTCAATTTATTGACTGGAAATTTGACTCAAACTAACTCGATGCAAACTGAAATGACTGAAAAAACTTGACTCTAACAAACTAACTCAAAATGACTAAGACCTGAACTTAAAACTTAAAGCTTGGTGGTAGTACATGACCACCTGTGTTTCTTACAAGACAATATACCATCAAACTATATCAAAATTCCAATGTAACCAATCAAGCAGATGCCTTCTTGATTGATTCTCCTGATCAGATCTTCTGGTCAACAATAGATACTTGTAACTGGGCATCCAAAAACATAATTGACCATGATCTCCTTCATCACTGAACACTGCAATAATCACCTTCACTGCTGACTGCAACAGATTTGCCAGAGGATCTCGAAAAACATGAAGTCTGTCCTTCTGCTGAAAGAGCAAGGTGTCTTTCTCCTTTGATTCTGATCTTTCCTCATCATGTACTTTAGTAAAAGTATGTTCCTGGTTCTCAAAAAATTCTGAACAAGTAGATGAGCACATTTCCTTTTCAAAGAACATTTCAAAACATGAAACATAGGAAGAAGAATCTGAAATGGAATCCGAAATGGTCTGATCTTCGGTAGTCTGAATATATTGTAGGTCATATTCATATGCTATGACAGCCAGATTCTCATTAAATTCATCAATCATGAGAAAAGAAACTTCAGATGGTTCTTGATACTCAAACATGACATTTCTAGCATCTACCATGAATCCATCTAAAGCAACTTTTTCACTTGCACAAGGATCTCATCTTGTTGTTCACTTACTTGACCTGACTGGATCACCTCTTTATGAAGGCTTTGTTCTGATGACATGAGAACAGTTGGATCCAGAACTTTGTCTTCTTCATTCCAGATTTTTTCAGCAGCAGGGTTCTCCTTCGTGAGATTCAACACAAGGTATTCTTGGTCTTCACAATCTGAATCTAAATATGAAATGGTTGACCTAACTTTATCACATTCTGAAATGGAAACTTGACTTTCCTGCGTGCTGTTTTCTCCTATGGACAGATCTTCTTGACCATGTGCACACTGCAGATCTGCGTTAACTTGAGCTGGAACATGACCGTTCAAGAGTTGATTTATCTCATCTTCAGACAGAGGAGATAATACTTTTTGTTTTCGTCTGCTCAAATATTAATTGTCTTCATTAATTTGAAGTGAAGGAGTGTACAAATTTTCCTCATACTGTTGATCCATTTCATGTAATTCCTGTTGGCTGTCAAGATGCAAAATTCCTTCATCTTCCACCGTACTAAGATCCTGATCCTGCTGCAAATTTTCATGATCGTCTTTATGCTGCTCAAATGGATTTTCATACAGGGCTTCCATGATCTCATCATCCATGAAGTCATAATCTTCATAATATTTCTCAAGGCTTTCAATAAAACTATAAGCATGTTTGCAACAGTTCTGAACTAAATTTAATGACGGATAATATTCTTTATGCCTTTCAAAGAACATGGCATGAAAATCCTTCAAACAGTAAATACAAGCAGGCGGCAAAATTTCATACCAAGATCGGGCTTCACCTTCCAGAGTGACCATGAATATCTTCATCAAGCAATCTTCAGGAATATCAACCTTCAACTTGCGAATATGTATGTGAAATCTAACCAGATGTAAGGCAACATCCTTCCTATGATCATCTTTAAACATAGGTAAATTCTTTTGCCAATCTACCTTGGGAATTTTATTTGGAAAACTTGGAATGTGATCTCGGCTCATAGGAGTGTATCTTCTTGCAACCCTTTCCATATTGAAAATCTTAAAGCTACTAATATTCCTGCAGTGGAATCACCATGAAGCATTGATCTCTGGATTTTTCAGTGAATGAAGTCGCCAGGTGAATGATTTCAGCCTTCTTATGTCTGATTGTTGTCCACCATCAACAATTAGATCTGAACTTGATACATGTACTGGGGCAATTAACAAGTTAGATGTCATGTTTACAAGCTAGACCGGAGATTGACTGAAACAATGTTTATCTACTTTCGTTGATGCAAAGAAAAAGCGTTTCGAAGGCTACCTGGCATAACTTCAGGCTCCATCTGTAGCTTATAAAACAAATGATATCAACAAGCAAACCATTTTCTTCCCTAGTATGGTCACCACTATGTTAGAGCCTAGATTTGCCTCAGGCTGAAAAGACAAGGTTCTAGGTCCACATCAAACCACGCTCAGCCTCGTAGCTAGCCCTACGAGGACAGGAGAGGGCTCTCTTCGGGTCGATCTCGGCAAAAGACAAGTGATGGGGCTCGAGATGACTGAAATAAAAGCTAATCTTAGGCTAGGTATGAAGTGCCGAGATTTGTTTTGAGTTTTTGAGGGTTTTGTTGGAAAAAAGGGACAAGAAAATTTGGGTCCGGGGATGAGGCACAGTTTCTGCAGAGTTCTGATTGGGGCAAGGAAGGAAATCGTTTTAATGCTTTAAATTGAGTGAATGGATAGATTGGGCTGGTGAGGAGCTAAAGAGAGCAAGAGAGTCTCAATAATTCTCCTTAAACAGATGAAAACATGGAAATTTAAACAAATTCAAAGGCAGAGCATAACAGTTAATGGATTCCACCTTAATCACTCATTTGTTCAAATTCAGAAGAAGAGACAGAAAAATGATACACATAAGACTAATGAACTTATAATTACTTAGAGAAGCACACCATCAAAACATAAAGCCACATGGATCCCAAACGGTGCTGCAAAACCCTGGTCTTTCCTTAGCCAAAAATGCAGAGATAAAAT
Source organism: Pinus tabuliformis (assembly GCA_031772625.1). Taxonomy (NCBI): domain Eukaryota; kingdom Viridiplantae; phylum Streptophyta; class Pinopsida; order Pinales; family Pinaceae; genus Pinus; species Pinus tabuliformis. The sequence goes on from CM062820.1 coordinate 1,602,050,202, forward strand.
GTACAATGATATGCCAAAGCAATCCTAAGTGTCCAACCTTGAAAATGACTTAGGAATTACATGATATAGACTAGTCCAACCCATTCCCTTGCCTCTAGGGGTTGAGCTCATCATTCTAGGAGCTGTTTCAACCAATTCTAAACAAAGCACTAAAATCTAGGCAATCAAAACAACTTGCCTCTATAAGGTAGGAAACTGATTCATTCATTAAATTTTTACTTTTTGGTGAATGAATCCTCTAGAACAAGTAAATAAGTGCCAAAATTACATCATGTTTATCCAATTACATCAAGATAGATCAAAAATTACATCACAAAGCAAAACTAGTCAAACTGGCTGAATTTTTGAGCTGGAAGGTGAAAAATTGAGCAAAAATTCTCTGTGCGCCGCGCCAAAATCTGTATACGTCGCGCCACTTTGAGGCTGAGTTTGAGGAATTTCCTGAAGTCCAAATTGAGCCCAAGTGTGCTTGTTGGAAAGCTCTGCCTGTCTACTTTCCAAAACAAGTAGAATTTCTGAATTTGGATGTCATTTTCCCCTCCAAAACTTCAATCTCGCAAGACTGCTTTCTGTGTGTCAAAATAGGGGCAGAGAGGTCATTTTTGAGTGTTTTTGACCTCCTGGGGACTCAAAACTTGCCCAAACTTCTTGGCCATGCACTAGCAGTCATGATTTTGAAAATGTAAACTTTTTGCAATTTGGAGCTCCCTAGCAAAAGCGTGCGCCACGTGGCGCGACGCATAGGGGAAAAACCCTATTTTTTGTGCAAAAAATTTCCAAAATGCAAAAATTGCTCCAAATTTCTTGAAATTTTGACTGAAGGTGCCTCATCAAGCATCATGCTTAGTCAAAGAGGCTTCAGCCAAGATTCAGAGTCTATCCTCCATTTTATGGTGTTTTAGTGCCCTCTTGGTGCATGCAGTTTCAGTTGTAAAGTCAATGTCTTGGTCATATAATGTATTGGTGCTCGCCTCCATGGTGTTGAAAGTCTATGCCAAGTGTATGTTTGGTTTGTTGAGAATGAGAAATGAGAACTTGGTGTCTTGTTTCAATGCCAAATGTGTGCCAAAGGGAAATTAGGGACTATGGCAAAAATGGGACAGTGGGAACAATGAAGTCTTGCCAAGTGGTAGTTTTCCCTTTGACGATTTGACGAACTTTGGAGGAGGGGACAACCACTGAATGTTGGAGTAACTTGGGATTTTACAAATGAGATGGGGAAATAGGAATGATAGGGAATGATATGACTTAGGGATAGGAAAAAGGGGCTTAGGGGTGAATGAGGGAGCTTTAGGGATAACAGCTAGGGTTTGGGATAGTGGGAGTTTAGGAATATAGGGTTAGTGAATTTAGGGATATGGGAATTAGGGATATGGGGATGAAACTAGAAAATGAATGTGGGAAACAAAGAGTGTGGAAGTGAGGGAATGGAATTTGGCAACAAAACACCAACTACAAACCCTAAGCACTTGTTTGTGAGCACAAATTGCAAGGTACTAGGGTTTGAATTTTCTTTTACAAAACCACCATAAATTGCATGAAAAACTCCTTCACTAGCAAGGAAGAGGGCTTAAATTACTTGCACACTAGAAGAGTTGAGTGATTTTGGAAATTTGAGGGAGTTTGTAGCAAGAAACTAGGGTTTGTGCGAAAATGAGGAATTTGGGGCATCTCAATGATGGCCAGTGTTTAATAAGGTACATTAAGGATAGGGGAAGGTGTATGAACATCAGGATACAAGTTTTGCTGATGATTTGACCGTCCGAGAGAAATTTCCTTCAAAACCCTAGGAGAGGGAGATGACCTTACCTAGGCCAACTGAAGCATGAACAAGGTGTAAAATGACCCATTGGAACTTGACATGATAAAGACAACCCTTTGAATGATGGTAGACTCAGCTGAACGGTGACATGGACCGACATTTGGACAAATTTGACAGGAGTAAAAGCAAACCCTAGACCTAATGCCTAGTGACCAAATTTTGCTTTAAGACTCGCTGAAATGACAAAAATTGACCTTGACACCTTAAAATCACTTTGTAAGAGCATGTTTGATCACTAGAGGAAGGTTGCAAAGACTGACACTAACAAGTCCTAGGTCCTTCATTTCAAATTCAAAACCCAACTCCCTCTTACATTTGTGAATGAGAGGGTCTGCACCAGTTAGAAAGAGGTCATCCACATACAGCACCAGTATGAGAGGTTTGTCATTTTCAACCTTAAAGTAAAGGTTAGGATCGACTTCACTCCTAGTGAATCCCAGCTTCATCAAGTAGCTATCAGTCCTCTCATACCATGCTCGGGGTGCTTGCTTCTGCCCATAGAGAGCCTTCTTCAACCTGCATACATGAGAGTTTCAATCATAAATCTCAAATCCTTCGGGTTGCTCCACATAGACCTCTTCTTTGATCGAACCATGCAAGAACACGGTCTTGACATCCATCTGATGTAGGTTCCACCCTTGTGAAGCCACAAGGGCTATGATCAAGCGTATGGTCATATATTTGGCAACAGGTGCAAATATCACATCATAGTCTATAGCTTCCTTCTGGGAGAAACCACGAGCAACAAAATGAGCCTTATACTATTATGTACTTCCATCTACTGTAGCTTTATCTTGTAAATCCATTTTGAAGTAACAATTGTCTTGTCCTGGGGTATGGGAACTACTTCCTAGACATCATTCTCCATAATGGTCATAACATCCTTCCATACTTGATGCTTGTCGGCATCTAAGAATGATGAAGGCTCATTTTGTATGATTGTGCTCATACTGGTCAGGTATCCCTAATACCTATTGGGTTTCTTACTTTCACGGAAGGTTCCTCGGGGTGCAGCATGTCTTTTAGCATCATCAAGTAGCTCCCTAAGCCATGAAGGCCTCTTCCTAGAAGAGGAAGGCTCAGGTGGATAAATAGGATCCATCGGTTCTTCCACATCAGGCATCGTTACATCATCTACCCATAGAGACAGCTTCCATAATCGTACGGTGCTACACCATTCTGCTCTGGAGTATGTGGTGTAGTAGTCTCCCTCTTAATGCCAACCTCAGGTATTCCTGCGTGACCCAACTATAATATATCAGAAGTCTTGCTTGGGCTTGAGGGGAATGGTCCCCTTTTGAGCTTTCCTTCGACACATCCCGAACATACACCTTCTTTTTCTACTCGAAATTCGAGCATCCCTGTTACCATATGTCTTACATTGGGTAGATCTTTGTAATGAAGGTGGGCAAACCTCCAATGCCAAAGTTTGGACTAAAGAGATGTGTCATAAGACATGACACCTACCTGACTTTCATCAACCTGATATAATGAATCAACACGAAACCCAAGAGTAAAGGCATCTTTAACATTATTTTTCGATACACGTACCTTGCCATCACTGAAGGTTACCTTGTAGCCTTTGTCTTCCATTGTCGAGATGGACACCAGGTTCCTTTTTTTTAGGTCAGGTGCATTTAATACATCCTGGAATTTCTAGCCTTCTTGAATGGTTGTCCTCTTCCTTGATTTCCAGCATTCCTTTTACCTTTGCTATTGAATTTTCCATCCCTTCAATTACCATGAGAGGGATTTTGATCATCGTCATGGTGAGAGTCCTTTCTATTAGGGCATTCCCTTGCATAGTGACATGCTTTATTGTAAATGTAACATCATCCTTTTCTTCCACCCTTAGGTCCAGCCTTTCCTTTTGATTTAGTCCTAGAATTATTTATTTTCTTAGCATGAGAACAAAAGGCAGCAAGAGGACCTTTAGGCATGGGAATTTCTTGTTCTTCTACCGTTGTTTCTTCTTGAATGCATCTAGCCATTAATTCCTCAAAAATAGGAATTACATTATTGTTCAGAAGAGTAGTCCTGAACACATACCATTCAGATGGTAATCCTCCAAGAGTTGTGAGTGCCATTTCCCTATCAGTAATAGTCTCCCCAATAGATAGGAGATCGTTCTTGATCTCGGTGATTCTTAAGAAGTATGCTTGCATACTCTCATCTTTACCCTTCTTAATTTCCTTCAACTTATTTCTAAGAAATAAAACTTGAAATAAGCTCACCAGTCTATCATAGATTTCCTTGGAGGTGTCCAATTCAGAGATGTAGGCCACCAAGTGCTTGTCAATAGAGTGTTGGATGATCTTCTTTGTTTTGACTTCTCCATTTTTCCATTTTTTCTAGGCAGCAGCGGATGCATTTGATGGAGGCTCAACAATATTGCCTCTTACATGGTCTAGCACTCCTTGATCTTCTAGGGTTAGATCGATAGACATCTTCCATCCGCGATAGTCAGCTTTCTCACGGAGCTTGTCTTCGGTAGGAAAGAGTGCTGAGGACCTCATAGTTCTTTTAGGATAGCCTTGCCAATCTTCTCCTCGATGATTGCTCTTGCTCTTACTCGGGCTTTGTCTTCACCTCACCTCTGATACCATGTTAAGTTATGGTATGGTATATGCTTATAACAATTTACTTCTTTTTCTTATTATATTTCACAGATTAGAAATCACATGTACATAAAGTAAAGTGTAGATAGAACATTAAACGATCGACAGAAAACAAGCCAAGACAAGAGACACAAGATGTGGCAGCTAGCCAGGGACAAACCCCACAATGTGTGGGGAAACCCTTTGATCAAATCTTCTTTTATCTTCAATAATTCAGCAAAGAGAAATAGTACAATAAATCTAATTTATATCAGCAGTAGCAAACCCTAGATCAGCAGCATCAGCATTAGCGACTTCATCATCAAACTAGGGCAGACGATATCTCACAAATCGACCGTCGGATCGGCTTGATTCTACCACAAAAAGTTGCAACTTCCAGAGGAGGTTCAGATGAACCTATAGCACAATTCAGATGAGGAGATCTTCTGGTCCACGCAGGTCAAACTTTACTTCTGCAGTTGCAGCTTCAGTTTCAGTAGCTTCCTTCAAACTAGGGCAGTCGATATCTTGCAAACTGTCTGTCGGATTGACTTGATTCCACCACCAAAAGTTGTGGATTTCAAAGGAGGTTCAGATGAACCTACATTGCAGTTTAGATGAGGAGATATTCTATTCCACGTAGGTCAAACTTTACTTCTGTAGTTGCAGCTTCAGTTTCAACAACTTCCTTCAAACTAGGGCAGTCGATATCTTGCAAACCGTCTGTCGGTTTGACTTGATTCCACCACCAAAAGTCATGGCTTTCAGAGGAGGTTCAGATGAACCTACATCGTAGTTTAGATGAGGATATCTTCTGGTCCACGCAGGTCAAACTTTACTTCTGCAGTTGCAACTTCAGTTTCAGCAGCTTCCTTCAAACGAGGGCAGTCGATATCTTGCAAACTGTCTGTCGGATTGACTTGATTCCACCACCAAAAGTTGTGGCTTTCAGAGGAGGTTCAGATGAACCTACAACATAGATAAGAAGAGGAGGTTTGATGGTCCATGCTGGTCAAAGTTTGGATCTGCAGTTGCAGCTTTAGTTTCAGCAGCTTCTGGCTTCACATGTGTGAGAGAGAGACCCTTTTCTGTGTAGTAGAGAAGAGACTCTTTTCTGCGCAGTAGAGAGAGACACATGATGAGATGAGTGAGTGAAAATGAGGAAAAGTCCTACTGTATTTATACACAACGTTGATGTTTGAATAGATGCGACTGTTAGGCTTCTGAGCGTACATGAGTTGTAGGTCGGCTTGATATTAATTCCATAATCAAAATAAATTCATATCTCCATAAATACTTATCGAAATCGAATGATCTTTAGAACAATCCTACACCTCTCGACAAGAGGAATCTAATAAAAATATTATCAGCCATGAATAAGATGACCCACATGAAGTTTGTCCCTAGTTGCCAATTTTAACAGTCTGAGCCCTTGGAGGTTATAAGGGTTGATTTAGATAGTTTGTTTTGTAAAATAAAAGGAAAGGAAAAAGGTTTGCTAGCTTAACTTCCCCCATCAAATGAAGAAAAAATGATAGAATAAGCAGAGGGTAAGTAGAGAAAGGTTGCAGAAGTTTGTTGATTGATTGGACAAAATGTACATTTATCATGTTTTACCATATGTTTCTATGTCCATGATTCAATTACACAAAGCAAATGAAGGTCTACAAGATCAATTAATTAACTTTCCATTCATCTCCATTCATCCCTATATTCACTAATTTCCCCTTCCCACCTTCATTCATTCATATTCATTCATTTTCCATAAAAAGCCCTTTTCCTAAGGTTAAATTCCTTTTTGCCTAGGAAAAGTGAAAATCCCATGTAAAATATGCTTTTACACAAAAAAACCCACAAAGGTGTTTACCCTAAGTATTGATGCATATATGAAAAGAAAATAACTTATAAAAGGCATTATACTTAGTGTATTTTCCCCTTTCTGCTTATATTTCCCTTTTCTGCCTATATTTCCCCTTTTCGCGTATATTTTTCCTCCCGCTCATATTTTTATATTAACGCTAACTATACTATTAAATTCCTAAATTCCCTTTCCCGTATATATTAAATTCCTTTATTAAAATACCCCAAAACCCTTAGTTTTATTATAAAAACTATATATTAAATAAAATATCGCATCGGCGGATCGCAAGCTTCTCAACATGCATGTACACCCTCTGCCATTGCGATATGCGATGTGCGATAGACCCAGACCCGACGCATATATATATCATAACTCAATGCCATATCGCATTCGCCTCTATCGCAAGTCCCACTAAAGCCATAAACCTCCGCCAGTTGCGATATCCGATTGCAACGGGAATCCGGACCCGACGCAATATGCATTATAATTCATTCTCATATCGCATCTGCCTCCATCGCAAGTCCCAACAACAATAATCCCCCACCGTTGCAATCCCTGATATGTGACCAGAACCTGGACCCGACATAGTATTAACCATGATATATTTCCGCGTCGCATCTGACCCTTATCGCATTCCTTTGTGATGGGCCTTCCTCCGCTAAACCTCGATTGCGATGTGCGATATGAGAATGAATTATAATGCATATTGCGTCGGGTCGGGTCATAATGCATATTGCATCTGACCCTTATCACATTCCTTTGTGATGGGCCTTCCTCCGCTAAACCTCGATTGCGATATGCGATATGAACCCGGACCCGATATTATTATCTGCCCGAATTCATAATTCTTCAAGTCCGCCATATCGTGTTTTGTGAAGAATTCCTTTGTTAAATCTTTTTTATGATTTAAACAAAGAACCCCACTAATCTCAGTTTTAACTCATAATAAAGCACCACACCACCATAATTAGTCATTGGGCCCCTCCGTACTACTCTTTCACTCTGCCACCGTCCAATCTAATGCATTCAAATCCAATGGCCCTCGGCAATTTTGGGTTGGCTCTCTATATGAGTGTTACCCATCCGAAAAGCGATATTCCACTGATGCCCTTTGCTATGTGTCAAGCCCAGATCATTTCGGAGGACCCCTCCCAAAACTGCCCGCGCTTCATAAAGCGGTGCAAAGAAAACCAAAACCGCCTCCCGTATAGCGACAAAATAGTCAATGTTCATTTTGCGCTGTATTTCAAATAAAACACTGTTTTTCCTTTTAAACGCCTAAATCGTCATTTCACTCTGTTTTGCCTGTTTTACACAGCGAAGCCTCCATAAGCCTCTGTGACCAATAAAACCATCATTTTACCTTCCGATACGCTCTGGACTCCTTCCAATGTCCTTTCAAGCTCAGTAAAGCCATTGAAGACCTTCTCTGTCACCCTTGTTTTTCTTAACAGTTTTTGTGTTTTGCAGGTAAAGCTTCTGTTCCGGGCTTACAAAGAAAAAAGCCAGTATACAGTTTGAAGACGAGTATGAAGGATTTACTATGGAAAAACATAGTAAAATCCCTGAAATTCACAGTAAAGGTTACTCAGCAGGGTCAAAGGATATTTACAGAGTTAAAGAGTATCAGATGAAAGATCAAATGAAGAAGTCAACCAAGCGTAAAGGTTTCAAATAGTCAAGCAGCTTAAAGGGGGGAAATATCAAACAACAAAGCCAACACAACTTGAATAAAAGGGAAAGCAAGAATCAGTTCAACAGCTGCCCCTATCTTCTTGTATGAAGACCTTTCCTTTCCTAGAATAAATATTAATCAGTTCTAGGATATTTCCTTAGTTTCATTGTTGTATAAATAACTCTGTTCTCGAGTTGTTATGAGTTTGAAGTTCAAGATTCATTGTTCATTGCTTGTTAAGTCTTGAATGTTAATTCTACTTTGAACTTGGAAGCCACCTTTGAAGGAAGCTTTTCTAGACACTTGATGTACTCAGTCTTTCTGGAACCTTAATACAAAGCAGAGGATTCTAAATTTGGTTTTACACAGTTTGTGTTATCCAGTAAGTTTTTCCAGTTATCCATTATTATGTCTTTCTTCATATGCTTATGAATTATAGAGATATCTAGGTAGGAAGAATTGTGTCTCATTTTATTCCTATAAGCTCCTGAAGTGATCATCTATTAAGAGAATGGATTAATGAACTGTTTGTTTAGCTAATCCCCTCTAATCAATAAATCATCAACATCTTGTGTAAGCTTGAGTATACTACCTTGAACCTTTGGAATGTAGTTTAGAAGATTTTCCCACTTATGATTGTTCTATTTTATAGTCTAGAAACTGTGATAATCATATTATTTTTTGTCTTCTTCTCACCACTATTTTTTTTTATCTATATCACTGTGTAAAGCTTTATAGGAGCCCTTTGCTGAAGTATTAATATAACCCAAAGGATTAAGTATTTAAATTTTTCATATGTCTTCATTCATTGGTCTTCCAAAATTAAAACCAAAAACCACAAAACAAATATTTTAGATGCTCTGGCATTGGTAGCTGACCTACTACTATCTCAGAGGTACAACAGAAACCATAAACACAATGTTGTTGATACCTGACAGTGACTCCCTTATTTTTTTCTCCACTGCAACCCTAATTGACCTGTATCACAAGCTGACTTTCCCTCAAAGAGCTCAAATCTTTGAGATCTTTCTTCCTAAAGATGATGAGCTCCCCAAGAAGAATCCTCCTTACCTAGCATCTATGTTCCTTGAAATAGCCAAACATACAATTTCCCTCATTTCTTGTTTGTTAGGCTATCAATAAGACCAATGGGTAGATGAAGCTATCATCGGCTATCTGTCTATCTTTTTGTTTCAGGAAAATTTAGTGTTTCTACAAACGCCTAACCCTCTAGACCTAGTAGCTAGTCTAGAAACAACACACAAAGTAATTCGTTGCTTTTCCTATAATCAACAGATAAGGGAAGGAGGAAAAGAAACCAACCTGTAATTTCGATTGTTCGCTCTCTCCTTTGACCAATTTCATCACTCCTTTCCGTACTTAACTCGCTTGGAAAGTACCTGCACACAAGCCGAGACATAAACCCATCAAAGCATATAATAAAGATCTTTTAATTAAACATATCATAGAATCCAAAATACGACATACATCATATAAGAACATCAATGCAAAAATATTTGTATTCTTTATTGATAAGAGGAAAGATTACAACCCATGAATGTTCATGCTTGATTCAGTGTCTTCGTCCTAGTTTCGATCCCTTCTCTCCTCATGAAGCAACAATTCGACATCATTACAATACTCTTACTTATCTCATTCAAACAACATTTCCTTAGCTCAAGAAATTCCAACCTAGACCAGTCTTTGAATGCTTGGTCAATTTATAGCTGAATGGAGGAGGTTAAGCCATTAATGGCCCTCATGAATGCTCTGCCAAAATTGGGAGGTGGTTCCATGGAGGAAGGGATAATGAATTGAGGTTCATTCGTCCTCTTCGTCATCCAAATGCGAGCTCAATCCCTCTGGAAACTTCTAGAAGCATCCATTGGATGAGGAATCCAACGGATTCATTTAAAAAATTTGATGAATCTCGTTCAGCACAGGTGAAACAAAGTCTAAGTGCACTACAGTGCACCCATTCAGTGCAGTTCCTGCATTGCAATGCAACCTGATAGAAGGCTACCTACACTAATCTCCTTAGGGGCATTTTTTGGATGAATGGTGTCATGGAAACTATTGGGAGGCAAGCATGATGTAGGTTGACTTCATTAGGGAATGAAAACAACTATATTAGGGATTGATGGACCCTAATAATATGGATCTGGAAGTTGGGGTTGATGTGCCCAAATTGACCTGTAACAGTTGCCCCCTAAAGAATGAAGTAGAAAATAAACATGTCAAGTGAGATGCTTTACCATTTGGAGAGAAGGTTTCGAAGTGGAAGGTTACCTGCATCAGTTACAATACAAAGATCATGATACTTTGATTTTTTCTCACGAACTAGCTGAGGGAAGGCATACCCATGCTCAGATTATAAAATTTAATTACATGTACAAATGTAGTCATCTACAGATATAGACCCATGAATGGTTGACCATAAATGTAAGGCCATTGTACATTTGGTTTAGTACTCCTAAAAAAATATATCGCAGCCCGGATGGATGAAACTAGATCTGGGGTCTTCAATCTCGTCCAATCTTTCGCTCAAGTAAAAGTCTAACCATGTGAATAGATGATTTGAAGTCGAACATGGAGAGACATCATCTGATTACCAACCAATGATGTAAGTCTTTAATAGACGTGAGAGGAATCACCGATAATGATAATGACCCTCAAGGTACTGCAGTACATTTCGCATGGTGTGAATAAATGATTTGATATTGAACACCATATGAAGTCTTTCAGTGGAAGGCCAGTGATGTCAACCTATTTTTGAAAGCGAGAAACCTGTCATTGATGCATGCAAGCCTCAAGGTACTGAAGGGGTGTTTCTAAGTCAACTTCTTGGATGATGTGCTGATGTCGACAAGAAGTGACTCATCGCGAGAGGGCCTTGATGTATCCCAAATCAACGACACGAAATGAGGTAGATGATTTTGGATATGAAACATCGACTGACGACACAAGGTTTAGGAATGGCGGGCATGAAAATGAAGGTTTACTGTATTGTAAAGGATGAAGTTTTGAACTTAATGACTTCTCTTAAACATATCGGCGACACTGAAGTGAATTGGTAGCATTGACCCAAAACAAAGTGATGCATGGTATGATAGACCAATGATGTGATAACCATCAAGCTGAATGACCCAACCCACATAGTCACGGTGATGAGGTAAAAGTGTCATGTTCAAGAGCAACCTACTACCATAAATTTTTCTGGCTTTTTTACCTTTTTCCCCAGTCATTTCTGACCAGTACCTCTTTATTTTTATCAAGCTTGAGGAGGATAACATATGCTTGTTGTATAATTCCACCCTTCGGGTGAATGCATCATTATTTGATGTTTTAACGAGTCTAGCAAAGGTGAAACTCGGTCTTGTCTAGATGGACAAGTTTGTCGCTATTTGATGTTTTTAACGAGTTTAACGACAAAGACAACTCGGTCCTTTTCATGTTTAGAGAGTTTGAAAAGGGATGAAAAGAAAACTCCACAAGTTATTTTTCGTAAATTTGTCTCTCAAGTCCGAAAAAGCATAAAATAATACAAGAGAAAACCTATTGATCATGTTCGATCAACGAGCACCTTTTTCATAGTTAATCTATCTCAGCCCAAAGAAGGGTTAAAACTATACTGAGTAGATATCGTTCTAATCCGTTAACGAGCTAGAAATGACAAGCGCTCGAAAATATTTTCATGTTTAGAGAGTCTGAAAAGAGATTAAAGAGGACTCGATTTTGAGGGACGAGTGGTGTCTAGGGTAGCAACTAGTTCTGGTGATGTTGGAACTTCTCAGAACATGTTGATTTATGTGAAGAGGCTAGCTAAGAAAACCACTCATTGCAACTGTTCCTCAAAAAAGGTAAAACAATCAAGTGAAAGCGTATGATCGGCCAAAGAGTTGGTGGTGATGGAATGTAACAACCAAGGCTCATCTGATAGAAAAGGCTAATAGAATGGCAATCACAAGGGTTAAAAATGGAAATGGGTTCATTTTTACACAAGCTTGAACCATAGGGAACTATACTTGGATTCAGTTTCATGTTTACACAAGCTTGAAACGACAAACTATGCTTGGATTTAGTTTCATTTTTACACAAGCCTAAAATGAAAAACCATGCTTGGATTGGTTTACATACCTCCAACATGATGAAAGGGAGAGTCTCCTGTAACCAGATGGAAGTCGCTGCAGTGAAGCAGGACAATTATCCAACACCTTTTTGGCTTCGTCCAGATAGGGACAAAGGTGAATGGGGTGATTCCCTTCACATAACCTACAGGGAAACTTAACTTTACCACTAGGTGCATGCCCCCCAAGCTTCATTACATTCACCTAAGTAGACTACTCATGGCTATCAGGTGGATGGAATGAAGGTTCATTTACAAGATCAAGTGAAAGACTCAACTGGGATTTTACGAGATCTAATCAAAGACTCGACTTGGAACTTGGGACCTTGTTTCATTTTTTAATGAGCTAGACAGAAGGCAAGGAACTATGCTCATATCCTTGGTTTCATTTTTTAACGAGGTTGACACAAGACAAGGAACTATCCTCATTGAACTATTTCATTTTTTAATGAGGTTGACACAGTAAAAGAACTATCCTCATATTCCTTGGTTTCATTTTTTAATGAGGTTGACACAAGACAAGGAACTCTCCTCGAATTCCTTGTTTCATTTTTTAACGAGGTTGACACAAGACAACGAACTATCCTCGGGAGTTGTTTCATTTTTTAATGAGGTTGACACATTAAAAGAACTATCCTCGAACCCTTTGATCACAACTCATAAGTGGTCATGAAGGAGAGTTCTGGTTCCAATGCCCCCAGTACATGATGTACAACATCACTAAATTGACCGTCAGGTGATGTAGGTATGGAATAGGTTGCCACATAATTAACCCATGGTGGGGATGATATCATTGGTATAAATGGACCATTTAGGGATGATGGATGACTAGGAGCTATATTTGGACCGGGAAATGAAAGCTGGTCAACGGTGAAAATTCCGCCTTCATGCAGGAAACAAATCACTCAAAATAGTGTTGAAACAATAGCTCCCATGCCATAAACATAGTCACGCCCAAGAAGTAAATTATAATCTAAAAGGCCTGGGACTACCATCACATTTAGATAAATGATTTTTCCTCCCAAAGTAATAGGTAACTGAGGAAGGATCCCTAATGGTTGACTGGTTCCTCTGTTAAAAGCCAACAAATTCTGGGTAACTGGCACAAGCGGCGGCGAACCGAGCACTTGCCAAGCAGTTGAGGAAAGGATACTCACTGATGCACCTTCATCTATAATAGTGCCCGATACAATCATATTACAAACTTGTACTATGATCTGGAAAGGCACATAAGAAGGAAGGTGGAATCCTACTAGTCAATTCCAATCGAAGGAAGTGACTAGACTACTTGGAGGGGGTACCATAGAAACGGGAGAATTAACCCCTTGAGTTACAAGAACAGGAGGATTTTCCTCCTGTCTTGATGGAACAGGAGGACTGCCCCCAAGCTCATTAGAATTTGAAGAAACAAAAAGAACTTGAGTGGTATCATGTTCACTCTCTTTGGGAAAAGTACGATTTACTGAAGGTGAAATCAGGTCAACTGTTACCTCAACCTATTGATTTGGGTCGGGTATAGACTCATAGGATTCACTTTCAGAGAGAGTGGGTTTGACCGGCGGTTGATCGGTCAATTCATCAACTAATTAAGGATTAAGGGAAAGTCTCCTGTAACCAGACGGAAGTCACTGCGGTGAAACAGGATGGTTATCCAACACTTTTTTGGCTTCATCCAGATAGGGACAAAGGTGAATGGGGTGATTCCCTTCACATAACCTACAGGGAAACTTAACTTTTCCCTTCTTTCCATGATCTTTACTGCCACTAGTTGATGGCGTGTCACCAAAATGATCTCTAGAGGTTGATGGCACAGGATGATGTGAACGGGAAGACCATTCTTCTAAGATCTGAGGAATATCAGGACAATTTCGAAGAAGATGGTCTCCCACAAAAAGTTTGCATGGATATCGAATTTTGTGAGGCTTGACGGGCAGTTTCTCATCAAATGTTGCTTTCAAAGCAATGGTTTCTTGGTTGCCCCTCTGCTAAATTTTCTTCTTATTCTTCTTCTTCTTCCCTTTCCTCTTCTTCTTAGCCACCTGGTTACTAGTCCACTACTTTCACCAGGCGAAGAGGAAGAAGGGGAGGAAGAAACAACCGAGGAAGAAGGCAAGGGTCAACTTTAGGATCAACTGGAGGTTGATTTTGTCCAGTTGGAGGTGTACTTGATTGTGGAGAAATCACGAAATTTTGAACCAAGGAGGTTGAAAACAACCATACTAGCAAGCCAATGGTAAATCCTGGAAGGGACAATGTAGCCATATATGGAGCACCAATATTTCCAAATGGAGGAAAAGGACTAGGATTCCCATCAAAAGGAATTCCTTGATTGGTGGACTCCGGATTTGTCGCCATATGTTTCAACCTAAGATCAACTAAGGAGAGAGCGTGGAGGATGTTATCCACGGTCAATTAATTTTACGACACTGGAACACAACTTCGCTTTTTCATTTTTAAAGAGTCGAGAAAAAACAAAAGATGACTCTAGTCACCTTCGATGTTTAATGAGCCTGAAAGGACAAGTGCTCATATGATCCTTTTATTTTAAAGAGTAAAAAAGGAATGAATGTGACTGCTCTGGAGATTCTAGACAATATGGTTTACCAAACAAACCGCAAAACTAAAATATACACCTTGGTGATAAATGAAGGAGAAATTACCAAGGATTTAATGTACAGTAGTCAATCTTTCCGAATGTTATGTTCAGTGCATTGCGATTGGTAAGGTGGCAGACTCAGCTTCCTAGGGATAAAGGATTTCAACCTATTGGGGTCTCCCACCATATACTCGACAGTACAGGGAGCACAAGTCTGTACTAGCACTTATCGAATTAGAGAGGAGGAATCACCCAACCTCAATGAAAACAACAGCCACTAGATTTAAAGACGCTGGAACACGTCTCTAGCCTAGACCTCTAAATGTTTTTCGTTAAGTTCCAATGCGTTATTAGATTAATTGATGTAAATTTTAGGTTGATCTTGCTTAAAATTTGCCTTTGAAGGTTCACCACGAGATGTTTTCCGAAATTCCTAAGAATGCAACTAGAATGAGAAGCACTCTTTCCATTTAATTTCAGCAATGAAAATCCTAGCTATGAGGGATAGAGCATACAAGTACTTTTTGAACAAGAAACAAAGAGCACAAACTAATGAAATTCCCTAAACCACTCCTTTCAATCATTGACAAACTCAAACTCTAAAATGAAAATTGCATGTATTTATTTTCAATTTCTCTTAATGTGAATGATGCAATAAGAAAAACTATTGCACAAAGGATTCATAACTCCTTTCATGAAAAATGACGATTTGTGACAATTTCTTTTAAAGGGAAAGGAAGATTGTAAGACACTTTCGATTTAAAAAAAAGAGAGAATTTTTCAACACTTTAAATGAAAATACAAATCAAATTCACACACCAATCAATCGATCTTTCATGAATGAATACTTTATGAAAATTCAACTTTCAAAAGAAAAGACGATTTTACGACACTTTCTTTCGACAAAGATCAATCAACTATATTCTAACTTTGACTATAGACTGATAATGACAAAGAAAACATTAAAGAAACATTAATCAATCCAATCAAAGTAGGGCTGGATTAAGGAGATGAAAAAACTGTTTTTAGAGATAAGACATCATTGATTTTCAGCAAGCAAGCAATCAGAAGAATTTTGGAAAAAACTCAATCCAAAGGTGGGAATTTAACCTAAGGTTGATCAGCACAGGTCAAAGAGGAGCTAACTGCGCTACAGAGCACTATCTCTCACTAAAGCCTGCGCTGATTTCAATGATTTCAAGATTGATCAACGCAGGTCAAAGAGGGCCTATCTGCACTGATCAGCGCAGGCCAAAGAGGGCCAAACTACGTTGATTCAAATATTCCAAGGTAAATCAGCGCAGGTCAAAGAAGGCCTAACTGCGCTGCATAGCACTATCTCTAAGGCTAGCCTGCGTTGATTCCTGTGAGGCCACTCAAGAGTCATCTAACCTCAAATTTTGACCAAAATTCAATGCAAAAGGCTGAATTACAACAAGTAAAGTATGTCAAGGTGTCTAAGGAGGTGGATAAGCTACTAAAAGGGCTAAGATTTCCCCAGCGGAGTCGCCAATTTGTTTTGGGAAAATTTAGTGTTTCTACAAACGCCTAACCCTCTAGACCTAGTAGCTAGTCTAGAAACAAAAAACAAAGTAATTCGTTGTTTTTCCTATAATCAACAGATAAGAGAAGGAGGAAAAGAAACCAACCTGTAAATTTTGATTGCTCCCTCTCTCCTTTGACCAATTTCACTGCTCCTTTCCATACTTAACTCGCTTGGAAAGTACCTGCACACAAGCCGAGACAGAAACCCATCAAAGCATACAATAAAGATCTGTTAATTAAACATATCATAGAATCCAGAATACGATATACATCATATAAGAAAATGAATGGAAAAAGATATGTATTCTTTATTGATAAAAGGAAATATTACAACCCATGAATGTTCATGCTTGATTCAATGTCTTCCTTCTAGTTTCGATCCCTTCTCTCCTCATGAAGCAACAATTTGACATCATTACAATACTCTTACTAATCTCATTCAAACAACATTTCCTTAGCTCAAGAAATTCCAACCTAGACTAGCCTTTGAATGCTTGGTCAATTTATAGCTGAATGGAGGAGGTTAAGCCATTAATGGCCCTCATGAATTCTCTGCCAAAATTGGGAGGTGGTTCCATGGAGGAAGGGATAATGGATTGAGGTTCATTCATCCTCTTCCTCATCCAAATGCGAGCTCAATCCCTCTGGAAACTTCCAGAAGTATCCATTGGATGAGGAATCCAATGGATTCATTTAAAAAATTCAATGAATCTCGCTCAGTGCAGGTGAAACAAAGGCTAAGTGCACTGCAGTGCGCCTATTCAGTGCAGTTCCTACATTACAATGCAACCTGATAGAAAGATACCTGCATTGATCTCCTTAGGGGCATTTTTTAGATTAATGGTGTCATGGAAACTCTTAGGAGGCAAGCATGATGTAGGTTGACTTCATTAGGGAATGAAAAAAACTGTATTAGGGATTGATGGACCCTAATAATACTGATCTGGAAGTCAGGGTTGATGTGCCCAAATTGACCTGTAACACTTTTCCAAAGAAAATAAGACAACCATCATGTATAACTACAATCGATTTTTGGATGAATCTATGCATGAGAAATTGATGAACCTAACTATTGAAGGAGTGTTTAGATACTCCTAAATGCTATTTCATATGTTTATTTTTCAGTAGGGAGATAGGTTGCCTATTGTTTTTCATAAGCAGGATGATCAGCAAGAGAATCAATCAGTTATTCACTAGACTTCATTGATTAGAAAGAACTCAACTAAGTTCAGATTTTCTAATTTCATAGAATGTTTCATTCACCCAATTGCACAAATCCTCAATAGTCAGAGTGAACCTAGGATTAGCTCAAAAATTAAAAGGATCTTGCACCTTAGTGATCAAGTCAAAACAGGAGATTAGTATCTCTACAAGAACTACATAGAGATCAGAGTATATGGCTACGAATTGGCTCCATATAAGCTGCCAAAATATGTTCCAATGAGAATATTTTCTCTCGAATATATTAGGTAGATGATGAACATGGATGAGCTCCATTTCATTTCAGGGAAAAGGAGATCACAATTTAAGATAAAGGCACAGGTTGGATCATTCATCTATAATACCAGATCAGTTGGTTTAGAAGCAGATGTTATTTTGAAACAGATGGGTTTCCAACCCAGCTTTACCTGGTCCTATGATCCATTCAGCATTATTTCAGACTTAAGGGTGGAACTCAAAACCACTCCTTATAATCATACACCAAGGCCATAGATTGAGAAGATTAGAAATCGGAAACAATGGGAAGAGAATACTCTTCAAGAAGCAAAAGAGCAAGTTTTACCTCCTTCTACTCTTTAGACTCCTACTTCTGAAATTAAACAAGACAAGAGACCTAGGGAAGGATCATCATCATCAACAATTGGAGAGAATTAATTCATCCATTACCAGAAGAAATCAAGGATTGAATCAAAGGGAACTACAACTGCTACTACATCTCAGGGTCAGAAAGAGACTATCAACATCAATTTGGATGATTCACAGGCTTCTGGAGGGGCAAAAGAACCTGTAATTACTACTCCTTCTTCTTCTTCTACTTCACAGAATTTACTAAAAATTACTCAATCAACAAGAACAAGTGAAACAGAGGAGTCAAATGTTTTCACTAACTTCCTTGAAATCAAGCAGAAGAATGAAGCTTTGAAAGCCAATGTTTATGCACAATTTGGGAAGAAGACTTCCACATCACAGCATAGGTTGTTGACAACATTTGACATTGAGAAGGGAAGAATGCAAATGGCCTTTCTGTAGGCTCAAGTCCCTTTTCCTAAAGGTTCTTCTGATTATAAGAAAACTGTATTTACATTTGATGCAAATCAGATACATCCAATTCATCAAATGGACATGTATAAGAAGTCAGGTGAGTTGTTGTTCTCAATCATGACCAACATTGTTATGGCATTGTCGAAGCTTAAAGCTGCTCTATCAAATGTGCAGTCACAGTTGAATATTGAGAAAATTTCATCTTTAGCTAAATACAACAGGGTTAAGTCATTGGAGGACCTAGTAATTAAAATTGGATATGACCCTACAAATGTCAAAGCTGCTGAAGATATTATCAGGAAGAAGAACACAGACATTGCATTATTGAGAAAACAGTTAAAATTTTATTCTACAGAGGACCCCCAAACCAAGGAGATAACAAAGAATGAATAGCACAAGGAAGAAATGCTGAAACTGATAATGAACAAAATGTACAGATTAAAACCATGGAGGATCAGATTGAGAAATTGCTTAAGGAAAAATAGAAATTTACTAAGTTAGCTATATCTCCCATCACTGCTATTCCTATCACAGTGTCTAGAACAACAGGAGAGTCTACATTAGCCATAGGGGAATATTCATCGAAAGCACATGATTTGAACAAACTCTCATGGGAGCTCACTCACCAAAAGCAAGAGAATGAAAGGCTTCATAAGAAATTTCAGAATTTGGAAGCTCAGAAAATAAAGAATGATAGTTTGTATGTTGAGGAAATGGAGAAAACACATAGGTTGATCAGAAGAATTGAAGAGTTGCAGATTCAGTCATTGATGGCTTAGACCTTGGCCCAAGCCAAATAAATCATATGGGCAGATATCAGTGAGGCCATAACTGAAGTATGGCCTTCCATTCAGATCATTTTTAGCAGGAGGAACTCATAAATAGATGTCAGGTAGTCATTGATCAAGTGAATTAGATACTCAAAGATAAACCAAGTGAGGTTGTAGACATGATCAGAGTTCTTAACTCAAAAACTAGGGCCAAATTGGAGTAGATTCAAATTCAGGATATAACAGAAAC